>MNCI01015735.1:145900-199222 GCA_015680685.1 Gnetum montanum | reverse complement strand
TGTGTGCAACAATAAAGACAAGCTTTCTAATAAACCTTACAACACTTTGGATAGATTGGTTATCTTATGTATGCATTTAATGTTTTCAATTATTTATGAAATGCTTTCAATTAGTTATCAAATATTTTCCAGTTATTACATTAATGAGATAATTAAGCGAGATAGATTAAACACATAAGTACGACTGCTTCGAGTGTAACATGTATTCGCTTGGTAATCCCAACGACGTTATTGCTTGGTGCACCCAGTAGCATTGTATTTGGTCACCCAGCAGTGGATATGTGGGTTCAAGACATGTACGGAAAGTGGGAATGGATACTTATGTTAAGATTAGTTAAATGATTAGTTAATTAGTAATTTAGATTGGTTAATTAAACTCTTTTTTATCTACATTTCGAGCACCAAAATATAAAATACAAAAATGATAAAAATCAAATGCCTCAGGTACACTTAACCATACCAATGTACATCACAAGTGTAATTGGGAGAACAACAATTGACTTTAAGGCTAGATTCACTTCTTAAAGGGCTAGTGCACTGGAAATGATAAAGTCCATGGAATTTGACCAAGTTGTGCGTGAACGCTTCATGATTCGTATGGTTGGGCATAGTGGTACCTCGCCATTCATCACACTTGGATTTGGTTTTTTCTCCCCTCATTTCTTAAAATTCTATAATTTTTAACATTTACTCCCTTTTTCCACACTACCTTTGAAGCTCTCTTTGCGAAGTCTAACAATGAGGTGTTAGCTTAGTGGTAAGACTCTTGATTTGAAAGCTGCAAGATATGGATTCAATTTTGATAGGCAGTATTAAGTTATAAAGTTTAATTGGACTATATATGGTAAGGTGTTCCTTTGTTACAATTATTTTAGAGTTCCAACACAATAGTTAGTACACTTATTTTAGAGTTCCAACACAACAATTAATTCACCTTGAATTAGTTGTGTTAGTCTGCCTTGAATTACAAGGTTTTATAAGCTCTTTCTAAGTAAAATGTGTAGTATTTGTAAAAGGTCGAATAACTATGTATTGTTTGCAAATTTAGCATAAGAAATAGTTAATTCGTATTTTACCAATGCTACTTATCTATCATGGTTGTAACGTTATTCACCTTTGTATTCCAATAGTTGCACTTATCCCTTTAATCAATAGATTTCAATGAAGGGTAAACCAATTTCGCTTTTCTATCATGTTTTTGAACTTTTCTTTACCACATCCATAAAATAGCCAAATTAATTCAATGAAGGGCAAACCAACCCAATTCACTTTTCTATTATGTTTGAACTTTTTTTACCACATCAAAAAATAGCCAAATAACCAAACTGATACAACCAAAAAACAAACAGGATGGATGTAAGTTAAAAACGAAAATGATATTTATTTTAATGAATTTATCCTTTAAAACAAAAACCACAGAATTGCTATTCTAATCAAAGAACTCTTCAATTCTAAAGCCAAATCTTCGCTCTTTACGCATCTCTAAAGCCAAATTTTGGTTTCATGTCCAAGTTTTTCAATTCTCCACTCTAAATAGATGTTGGAGTTTACAGGACCATCAATGGAAAACTATTTTTCATCGGATTTGGACTTCCAAGGCCCAACCTAACCACCGTTTCTTTTTTTGGTCCTTGGTTCATCAAGGTCTTCCCATCGGACATAGGCTTCTTTTTTTAGGAATTGATCATCCTAGATGCCCCATTTGTAAAATGGATGACTCTTTTCAACATGTCTTTTGGGATTGCTCATTCTCTCAACACATCTGGAAATGGTGTCAATCTCTCCAAGTTTTCCTTTCTAACCATTCTATTGGTTTTCCTCAATGTATCTTTCAAGATGTTTGTGTTAAGCGTCACCTTCAAAAAGCCTGGAAAATCCTCTTATTTGAAATTATCTTCTTTATTTGGAAATGTCGCCTAGATGCTTGGTATCAAAACACAAACTACAATGAATTTGATTACGGTATGAAATGCTCTATTCCTAGTAATGTTCAATTTCAATGTCAAGAACTAGGCTTTATCAATAATATTACCTTTTTCTAAATTTTGAGTTAGTTGTATTGGTCTCTTTTTTCAACTATCGTCCCGGGGTGCGATAAGCTCTTGTCTTGTTGAAGGTGATGGGGGATGCGATAAGCTTTTGTCTTGTTGTAGGTGACAGGGGTGGGTGCAATAAGCTTTTGTCTTGTTGAAGGTGACGAGGGGTGCGATAAGCTTTTTTGTCTTGTTGCAGGTGACAGAGGTGGGTGCGATAAGCTTTTGTCTTGTTGAAGGTGACAGGGTGGGTGTGATAAGCTTTTGTCTTGTTGAAGGTGACAGGGGGTGCAATAAGCTTTTGTCTTGTTGCAGGTGACAGGGGTGGGTGCGATAAGCTTTTGTCTTGTTGAAGGTGACGGGGGTGCGATAAGCTTTTGTCTTGTTGCAGGTGATAGAGGTGGGTGCGATAAGCTTTTGTCTTGTTGCAGGTAACAAGGGTGGGTGCGATAAGCTTTTGTCTTATTGAAGGTGACGGGGGGTGACAGGGGTGGGTGCGATAAGATTTTGTCTTGTTAAAGGTGACGGGGTGCAATAAGCTTTTGTCTTGTTGCAGGTGACAGGGGTGGGTGCGATAAGCTTTTGTCTTGTTGCATCTTGCAACATTGAGCTCTATTAAGGTTTTGGTTATTATTTTTCTTTTAACACCCCAGGCCACCCCACCCAGCCCCCCCAAATCGAAGAACTCAACTGATCAAAAGAATAAATTCCAAGTACTGGAACAGTTTCGAGTTTAAAACCAAGGTTGCGGCCCTGTCTGCAGCGCGTGACGCTTGATTACTGCAATTTGTTCGAAATTGCGCCGACTCCAAACTAAATGCACCAAAAAACTTGTTAAGCAGGAAGACAGCCATTGCTGTGCCCGATTCCTAAGAATTTTCACAGAATTCTTACGCTCTTCTGCTCCCATGACATGGAATCGCCGCTGGACAGCAGCAGCAGCAACAGCAAGCGGAGGGGGAATCCGCAGATGCAGCAACATGGCCGCCAAATTATCGACGCAACCAAATCCCAATGCTAATCCAAATCCGAATTCGAAAAACTCAAATTCAACTTCAAACACAGACTCTAGCAAGTGGAGCCAGGCCATACTTGTGCTACAGAAGCCCCAAATCTTGGACTGGCCTGCTTACAGATACTTGCTCCATGGCTGCATCCGCCGCAAGCGCCGAGCACAGACGCAGGGCCTGCTCATTCATGCTCACATGCTGCAGACCGGCTTCTTCTTCTTCTTCTTCTTCTGCAACAGCGCCCCCATTATCTTCAATGCACTTCTGCGCATGTATCTGGAATGCCTTGGTATCGACAGCGGCCGCAGGCTTTTCGATTCGGAGTCCAATTCTCGTGTCCGCGATGTCTGCTCCTGGTCCCAAATGATTGCTGCTTATGCTCGCCATGGACCCGCTGCTGAAGCCCTAATTCTGTTCCATCGCATGAAGAATCTCGCCCTTACGCCCAACATGTTCACTTTTTCTTCAGTTCTTTGCGCTTGCTCCGCTCTGCGGGATGCAGAAACCGGAATCAGAGTTCATGAAGAGATCTCTGCGAGCCTGTTTGAAGCGGACGCTGTGGTTCGGAATGCGCTGATTAACATGTACGTGAAATGCGGGCTCTTGGCGTGTGCGCGCCAGGTGTTCGATGAAATGCCTCATAGAACATTGGTTTCCTGGAACGCCATGATTGCCGGATATGCCCAGCAGGGAGCCCTGGATGAGGCTTTCGAGCTATGGATGAGGATGCCTGTGCGGGATTTGGTGTCCTGGAATGTCATGATTGATGGGTTTGCTCAGAATGGACTCCTTGATAAGGCTCTGATACTCTTTGACAGGGCCCCCAAACGTGATAATGTGGCATGGAATAGTTTGATTTCTGGGTATTGTGACAATGGCTGCGTTTCCGAGGCCCTGCGGCTTTTTGAGAGAATGCGGACGCCTAATGTGGTGTCTTGGAATGCCATGCTTGCCGGCTTTTGTTGGAATGGTCATGTTAACCAGGCTTTCTTGTTTTTTCAGAAGGTTCCTTGGAAAAATTTGGTTACTTGGACAACCATGATCTCTGGTTTTCAGCACCATGGACACAGTGAAGAGGCTTTGAAGCTCTTCCGGGATATGGAGTTGTCTGGATTGAGGCCGGATTCGCCCATTTTGGCTATTGTAGTCTCAGCCTGTGCTAGCCTGGCAGCCTTGCAGAAAGGCATGGAAATACATGGGAAGGTCATCAAAGGAGGTTTTGAGTCTCATTTGGTTTTGTGTAACTCTCTGATAGATATGTATGCAAGGTGTGGTTGCTGTGACAAAGCAAGAGAACAATTTGACAGTATGCCTAACCTAAGTGTTGTTTCATGGACTGCAATGATTACAGGTTATGCTGTAAATGGATACGGCAAAGCTGCCCTTGATACGTTTTGGCAAATGTTGAACTCAGGTATAAAGCCCACAGAAACCACCATGGTCAGTGTATTGACTGCATGCAGTTATGCAGGCTTTGTGGATGAGGGATGGTTTTATTTTAATAGAATGGGCACCCATTATCAGATGACACCGTCTATTGATCATTACAGATGCATGGTTTATCTCTTTTGTCGTGCTGGAAGAATTCAAGAGGCCTACGATCTCATTGCAAGAATGCCGATGATGCCCGATTCATCTGTCTGGAGTTCTCTTCTTGGTATTTGCAACATCCATGATCGTGCCAAGTTGAGTGAACGTGCTGAGATGCATGATTTGAACTTGATCCTATAAGGGTTTCAAAGGATGCCCTTCTGTCAAACGTTTATATGCTACGACTCCTGGGAAGAAAGACCCAGAGGTGTCCTAAGCCTGTTGGATGTTGTTGGATTAGAGTGCCCAAGCCAGTGCACATTGGTTATGCTGGAGAGTGATGTGTTCTGAATAGGTAAAAGGAACGTTTCATTGATTATAAAATTTGGATTTGAAGTACACCCAGGAATAGCCTTGGATCATCCAGAGATCAGCAAAGGAAGATTGGATATGAGAAAGGGAAACGAAATGACAGAATAAGCATGAATATTCAAATGAGGTGAGGATTGTTTGATGTGAGAACAATGCTTCAGTTAAGGATCTTTTTGGTGCAATACAAGCTTAGGGATGTGCATTTGATTTTGCCAAGATTGTTATAGTTAACAGATGACTTGCTTCATACTGCATCACTATGTTTGTTAGGTTGCAAACCTTTACGCGAAACTGTTTGACAAAAAATACTCTTTAATTTCAAATTGGAATTCCTCGAATCCCAGTAAGACTAAATTAAATTCTAGCTTAAATTTGTTTTTAACTTTTTATGTTCAGAGTCCTGTGTAATATTATATGACTGAATTCAAAATTGAACTTAATTTCAGGCATTTAACTAATATGTTTTTCTTTTGCCTTCTCCCATTGCTATCCCAGGTCACGGAGCACAAACAGTACAAGTCTTTTTGAGCAGCAATTTTACATTGTGCATGTTTTCTCTGTGTGGTACTTTTGTTAACTAATACGTTTTAAAGTCAGTTATTGATTCATTTCAAATAACTTACAGGAATCAGTGTTGCAGGAACATAATCGAAGAAAAAGGTCAGTTTTTTGGCACAATAATTTTATCATCATTGATGGATTTTGTTAGTGACCTTATCAAATATCAAATAGGAGTTTGTTTATTTGATTAACTTTTGAAGTGCAGGTTAGAAGCTGTGCAAAAAATGGTTATCTGGGTTGGCTCCGGTCAGCCCGCTAGAGGTCCAAAGTGTTGAATGAAACCTTTTCAAGTGTTTTCCATTTTGTGCTGACAGCAACAAGGTTGATTGGACGTTAATACTGTATTTTTCAACTTAAAGCTGTTATTGAGTTTCTTATCCTGTAGTTAACTAGTGCTCATGTAGGGGATATCTTGTTACATGTCGTCGTGTTAATTATTGTTGCTATTGATCATATTGATTGCTCGCAACATAGAATTGTTTCCACTTCCTGTGTAGGGAATGTCACGTACTATGTCTTATATTTATTTGATCAATGTTTATCATTATTTTGATAGGGTATGCAGTCTCATGCATATGGCGCTTCCCTACCTGTGTACATCCATTACAACAAACAGAATAAAATTTGGAGCCTCCAGGTCCTGCAACAGTATATGACTATCAACAGAGCCATTAAATATTTAGCCATTGTTGCCATTTGAACAAAATGATTGCTTCCAGCATAGAGTTAGCTCTGTTCCCGTGTAGGGGCATAGTCATGTAATAGCTATGTCAATAATATTGTAGCTATTGACCCAAATGATTGCTGTGCATGTAGGGGAGCTGATGTCAGGGTTTGTCACAGTTTTTTCAGTGATAGAAGTTTGCCTTAAGATTGTTTGGAACATTCAAAAATGAACATTAGAGTCCGCTGTGGTACCAATATTTATTATTTAATTGTTTTCTGCCGAAGACAACTGGAGACATTCCAGAGGAATATGATTGTGCGTACGAGGACTAATTCTGACTGTTGAATCTCCTTGCCAGGAAGTTGAATGTTCAGTGAATAGAAACAGCTCTGATAATTACTGGAAAACACATACCGCTGCACTACTAATGCCATAATTATTCAGAGATAATGATCAATTTATTCCTACAAACCTACTCAAGTTATTGTTTGCCCGCTGCAACTGTGACACTGGGAGCAGTTTTCGTATTGTATTGCGTACTTTAAATCATCTCTTTTATAGAAAAAAAAAGGTGTCTTTTGTCGTTCATCTTGTCACGGTAGGATATTGTTCGAGTCCTATTTCAGTATCATTTTGTCTGCTGAGATGGACCCTGAGGCGAGAGCTGCTTAATCACCAATACAAGGTATTTTAAAGGGATTCAGGATAGCTTTTTAGCTTTAGAAAAGCTAGTTCGCCTTACACTTAAAAGGCATTATTATATTATTCTATAATTCTTGTAATGTATCCTATTGGCTATATGTCTTGGGGTGTACCTAAAAAGGTATATACAAGTAAGAAGAAAATATATTAATAAAAAGTAAGATTTGAAGTACAATAAAATTAATCTTAGGATCTTAATGATGAACCAATATGATAGGATCAAATTTCTAATAAAATAACCATCTCAAGCTACAAATGTAATTCTTTAGAGATTTGCATACTGTCTTTTATGAGGTATAGAAAATGCCATTTATAAAGAGAAAAAATGATTTTAGAGCTAACATGTTACCTTTCTTTTTATTTGAATCTGCAGCTATGAAAATTAAGGCATGTAACAAAATGAAAGTCATTACATACAATTTGAATTTAATCATTGTGGAGTATCATTGTAATAATCCATTTAAAAGTTGTAATAAAGAATTTTTATTATGTATAATTGTGGTCATTTGGATCTATTGCATATAATGCATTTCACCTGGTATTGTTGCAGTGGTATAAATCAACAAGATGTAATTGGTGGCCTTATTGATTATCGTCATCTTTTTAAAATTATAATAATGGATTCATACCTCAAAAAGGTGGAGGTGATGTGGTGGCCTTATTGATTATCGTCATCTTTTTAAAATTATAATAATGGATTCATACCTCAAAAAGGTGGAGGTGATGTGGTGGCCTTATTGATTATCGTCATCTTTTTAAAATTATAATAATGGATTCATACCTCAAAAAGGTGGAGGTGAGGTCGCAGTCTTAATTGGATTGGATTATATTAGAGTGCATGATGTGGAAAGTTGGAATGATGTGCTATAATTTGAAAAATAACTGGTCAACACACACCATCAGAAACTATTAAAGGATTGAGAGATACTGAGGCTATTCTAAATGCGTTTTCATCAGGAAGCTCCATTTGAATGCAACTTTTTAGAGAAGAATGTCAGTGTAGGCTATGTGAGGAAGGGAGATTATGTTTTTGTTAGTTATCTGCAGATTGAATGCTTAGAAAAAAATATAATATTGTAACAAAAGGTTTTCTATGATCTTTTCTTGTTGCCTTCAATGTTACTGAACAGACTTTGTGGAGTACTTAACTTCCATAAAACAAATGCAACGTCGTGTAATACAAACTCATACTTAATTTTCATGAAACATAATTGTTATGTTGGTGTAATAGATTCTTGAGTCTTTGGACGAAATAAAACCTCAGTTTCATAAAACAAGAAAAGAGTTAAAAATCAAGGAAATTTGATATTCACTACAGGTAACTTGATTTGTTCGTAATTTCCTAATCATTGTTATAAAATGTCACATTTTGGGTTTGTCTTTTAAGCAAGAACATTGGAATCCTGCAATTTATTCTAATCATCTTGAATGTTTATTGACACTTGGCTTAGTCAATATCATTTGCTTGCAGAAACTTCGAAATTCTGGAGTACTAAGTGTGAAACAGCGCCCTTGGCAGACATTCAGATTTGACCTCGTTAGCTTGGTTATGAGATATTTCATACCCTCTCTGCCCATTTTTCCTTTTTGTCAAAAGCGTGCAATTGAAGCAAGATAGCCGTGGAAAGCTAAGCCTTTGGTCGCCGCCAGAAGTGCGCAAGCATTAACAAGCAACGCAAAATTCAAAAGGAACAACAGTAAGCTAAATTAATTGTGCAAGTTCTCGAAGAATTATAACTGCAAAGGATAATCGTTCACTAGACTTGTATAAAGACTTCGTTGGATACATTTGTATCGAATCAGTTTGTAAACAAACATGATGAAAATTACTGTATAATTGATCCCTGGAGACATTCATCAAACATTCTGTATTTGACATGAACCACAACAATAGAGAATGATATCAGCGTGATACAAATCAGCTGACCTTGTAAGCTTTAACATGACTTGACTTTATGGCAAAACAATAACGCACATCTTCAAACAAGGCAGACACCAAACTCCTGAATCCTGAAACCTAATGATAAAAAAAAAAAAGAAATCATATTTGTTGACCATTGATTCGAGAATTTAATTATTGCAGAAATACAGAAAATTCCAGGACGGTAAACAATTCTGTGTTTTTAATCAATCCTGAAGAACAATAACACTGATTCGCTTACATGAATTTTCTGGGCCGATGTATGTTATACAGTTACAGAAAATGGGAAGACTCAAACACAAGACGACATCTGTACAAAACCCATGATTTGCAAGGTTCAGAAGAAGCTGAGTCAGTTGAGATCATCCTGATCCAGGTCAGTGTTGGTGTACTGGAAGCGAGACTGCAAGCAGTGGCAGAAGAAGCAGCAGAGCAGCAGCATGAAGACCACGAGCAAAACCTGGCCACCGCCCATTGCTTCCAAATCAACCAATCTCCCCCACCACCCAAAAATGAAAACAACCTACCCAGTTGCTGAAATCTCAAAACAAGCCGATCAAAGATTCTTGCAGAATGATGCCTGCCATTCGGTTGCAATCCTTTTAACCCTGAAGGTAATGCCGCTGCAAGTGCCGCAGAAAACTCGTGTTTTTGACCAGTATCATCAAGTGGGTGATAGGCCTTGACAAATACCACTGGGGATGGGGATGGGGATAGAGATGGCGATGGCGATGGCGATGGCGACGTGGCTGTAGGTGTGGTTGTTGTTGTGGCTGTATATTCCAGCATTTACCGGGATGCCCAGGTTCCCACATGACAATGCAATTTGCAAGTTGCAGGGCCTACATAGCATGCTGTGACCGACGATGGTTGGCCATTGCGTTAAGCAATGTCTCACAAGGTTTGACACACAGCTGCAGCTGTTGGTATGCTCTTTTTCTATTAGCCAAACAGCAAACATGATTGGGCCTAATGCTTGCCATACCTGGTTCTGGCAGTTTAGGTAGGCTTATGGCACCTTGGGTAGGTTATGTTATGTATGATAATCCAATGTCATGGAGTACAGTTGAACCCGTTAAAAACGCAAGGTTCTAAGGGGAAAAAAAAAGTCCAGAATGATGTTACAGGGCGTTGGTTGTTATGGTAGATCCCAAACAAATTGTATTATAAAAAATAATTGAAAATGATGGTTCTGGAATGTACGATAAATGTTCGTCAGGACAATTTTCTCGAATATCTAAACAGAATTTGTCCAACATTTTGAAATTATTCAAAATTTTGAGAGATGCAATATTTAACCATGGATGGCACTTGGAAAAATACGTTTTTGGGGCTTTTACACGTATTTTGGGCTTAAATTTTTTTTAAACGTTTCAGGAAATGTTAAAAAAATATTTAAAAACCATCAAATTGACGGGTGAAATTCCAACCCTGGATGGCAATGACCTTCTACATTAGGCTGATCTTGTTTCATGACCATTTTCAGTTATCAACTTCTCAAGGAGATCACTGAGGGTTGTCAATCAGTTAGTTTTGTTTTGATGCTCTCTGCTGTCCCGAGATTGGATTTGTAATAAGTTAGTTTTGTTTTGATGCTCTCTGCTGTCCCGAGATTGGATTTGTAATAAGATAGACCTGACATGATCATGCAATGTATCATGTTTTGGATTCAGACATAAGGTCACTATGATGTTTTTCAGATCTGGTTAACTGCTAAGTTGATGCGCTTTGGGTAAGTACAAGCATACGGCTGTTTTGGGATTATGGATTCCCATATCTTTTTTATATTACTTGTATTTTCAATAATTGGCATTTTTTAATATAGGGCTTTTACCCTGATTCTTGTAATAGTTTCATACCATATGAAAATTGCAATTGACCACTTGTTGTTCAGGATATTTACGTGGGTTGCCTATTCACCTAAGAAACTACATATTTTGAGGAACGGTTTGGACACAGTGTTTATGCATTTTCATAAGTTGGAAACATAGAACAGTACAGTTTAAGGCGGTGTTCGTTATTACTCAAGATGCAATAATGGTTGCTTGGTCGGTAATAATGAACATAAAAATATAACATGAATTGGACCGTGAGATTTCTATACTCCCAAGTAACGTTTACGATTATTTTCCTATTCTACAGAGCCGGTTGTTAAGAACATCTTTCTAACTATGAACGGTTTCATGGATACATTGTCTTTCAGGTTTCTGTACTTTGCCCACAGTTTTGGACATTATTCTTCTGTGATCGGGACAGCCGAAGCAACTTGAAAGAATGTTCATTCTACAATGACATCTATTTAAGTGCTGAGAAGCTATTCTATCACCACCGGATTTAATGTGGAATCGCTGGGTTTTCAGCAGGTGGGCAATATACGAAGGGTTAACCTAGATTAAGATTGTACTTTTCTCCACCATGAATGCTCTCTACACTATCATGTTCATGCACGACAGTTTCTGTTGAACAATAAAGCACAACATGGTGAACAATAATTTCTCATGGCTTTCCAGAATGCCACACTGGCACACTACCCGCCAGTCAGAATGTCACATTGGCAGCCAACCGGCCAGTCAAGTCAACTGAATGCCATGTTGAAAATACTTCCACATTTTATAGGTGACAGAATCCAGCACAATTGGTAAGAATACAAAATACCTGCAACTGTTGAAGAATCCAATCCAGCAGAAAATGGAGAACATAAATAATTCTCAGGGCCTTGCATCATTTTAATCTAGCCAATGCTTAATTGCATTTACTTAATCTCATTTCGTAAAACCAAAAAGTTCGTTTTGTACTTGTAACATGATTTCTATACAGATCAGAGGCACTTAAATATTCCAGGAAGGCTCTGTTAGCCTACTGATTTAAAAATATCAGATCACACTTATAAAGACGAATCTTGAAATAGTGATTTAACCAGTACTTGTAGCTGTACTTTATCCAACAAAGCTCAGATAATTTATTATTCTCAAAATTCTGGATTTGGGTAACATCAGATCTCAGGTCTTGCTATATTTTTGACAACGATCAAGTTTGGAAGAAATAGGTTCGAGAGGCTGTGAGCTAACCTTTAGCTCATCTCCTGATCCTCCCGGGCCCTCGTAAGAGGGTTTGGGGGATGAACATTAAGGCTCCAGCTGATGATTCTTTATTTTTGACAAAGTTTAAAAAACATAATAGGTAAGCTTCATCAATGCATTTATCATGTACAGGTAAGCTTCATCAATGCATTTATCATGTACAGGTAAGCTTCATCAATGCATTTATCATGTACAGGTAAGCTTCATCAGAATCAGTGAGGCAAACCTCACTTGGTGCCTCACTTGATTAGAGCATATAGCTTCATGATGTAAGTGTCACACAACGCAAACCTCACTGGGTTAGGGTAGTATATAGCTTACTTGATTAAAGCATATGGTCAATGATGTGCAAGTCACATGAGCGATCCCAAAGGTACGCTAAGTTGACACCGTTGAACCTCTAAAATCTATATGATTTACCAAAAAACTTGCAATGATATGCTTTTTAATAATTTCCAATATAAATGTGTCAAAAATTTAGCAAATATTAATAGATACCCAACCTCAATTTTCATACTACGAAACTGAAACAAAACTTCAGGAACTAGTGTGACGTGATCAAATTTTACATCCTCGCCAGCTGTGGAATAGCTCATTGTCATAAATTTATACAACCTTCAACCATCTTAATCAATTTTGGTATGATAAATGAAATTTACACAATCACAAATAGCCCATTTGACTGTTCAGCTTTATGGATAAATCACATCAAGTTCATAATGTGCAGGTGCTGCTGCAACTTCTTGGGACCACTGGAAAGTTGATGAGGAATCAAATCCGTTGATTAGAGCTAAACAAGAATAAAAGCTTGGATGGCAACAATGTTGCTATGTCATGATTTTTTGCCATTCTGTATTGGAGACTGACGATACGGAGAGGCATGAAAACCATTTGCAACAAGTTGCATGTGTGCATTCTTTGTGCTTGTCTGAGTATTTAAATTACCAGCATTCTTCTGTCCGTTTGCACTGAGCATATGTTGTTGACGACCAGCACGTTCAGCAAGTAATGCTTGATATTGGAGAGAAGAACATGCCATGTCTCTTAGGTTTAACAAAGGCCTTAGAATATCAACGACTTCACTCATTAATGGTCTGGCCTTAGGATCCCTATTAAGACAATGGTGTGCCAATTGAGCTGCTCTTTGTGCACCCCTAATGGAAAAATTGCCTTCCAATCTGGGGTCTACAAGACGGAAAAGTCTTCTTTTTTCTGCTAGGTAAGGGCGGGCCCATTCCACAAGGTTGTGCTCACGAGTGGGCCTATTCTTGTCCATGGATCTTCTACCAGTAATCATTTCAAGCAGGACAACACCAAAGCTATAAACATCACTTTTTGATGTTAAATGCCCTGAAAATATACCATTTACAGATCCTGAAGTTAGAAGAATACCATGAAACATGACAGCACATAGAAATTACAGGATTGAGGATTCCCATTAAAGAATGTATCTCTCATCGTCATCCTAGCCTTATCCCAAATTCCCAACTACCTGGGCTCTACTATAATTTTAGCACAGAAATTACAGGATTGAGGGTTCCCATTAAAGAATGTATCTCTCATCGTCATCCTAGCCTTATCACAAATTCCCAACTACCTGGGCTTTACTATAATTTTAGAATTTATCTATAAAATGCATAAAAATAGGAAAAATGCAGACTCCTGCTAAATAGGATAAATCAATGAAATAAATAGTAGTTTTGATGAAGTGATTAAAATTTCAAAACCACTGCGTACCTAGTATAGAAAGGGAAACATATAAACAGTAGGAATTAAATCGAATCATGCACAAAGAGTAAAAATCAAGAGTTTAATATAAGGAAGAATGACAGAATCCTTACAACAGAGGTATATTATGATCCACCGGGAATACCACAAAAATATTCTGAAAACACAAGTATACGACGGACTTTAACAATCTCCCCGGATAAAAAATTTTATTTTAAAGCATTTCTGAGGTCCATCATATACAATCACAAATAGCCTATTTTCCTTTTGGTTTTTTGTTTATTATTTCTCATATTTTTGGACAACGAATATCCGAATACATCCCTTGCATAAATACTTCAACTGACATATATTAGGAATATTATAGTAAAGTAGGAAATCTTCGACATTTGGAATATATAGAACATTATCATTTGTATCATGACTGTCACAAGATAAACTTAATCATTCAATCCACTGCGCCATCATTAAAACCTTGTTACATTATATCTCAATGAAATTTAGTAAACATTAAGTGCATAAATCCATGTGAAAGTGAAAAGAGTTCCTAGAAGACGGGTATTTTCAAGTCACTTACCTGTCATTACATATTCCGGAGCTGCATAGCCATAGGTACCCATAACACGAGTAGAAACATGTGTTTTATCTCCCTCTGGTCCATCTTTTGCCAGTCCAAAATCCGAAAGCTTGGCATTATATTCCTGTGCATCATTTGATTGTTTATCAGTCCAAGAATTTGCATATTCTTAGCAAAACTCTGAGCTTAATTAGACATGAACAGAATCCAGAGCACTCGGCACAAACCGAATCCAACAAGATGTTAGAGGTCTTGAAATCTCGATAAATAACAGGTCTCTCAGCTCCCCCATGAAGATATGCCAAACCTTTTGCTGCACCCAGTGCAATTTTCATTCTAATATTCCATGGCAATGGCAAAGACCCTCCTGCATTTAAAAGAAAAGCACACATAATCAGGGTTTAATGCCACAAAAGGAACATGAATTTCAAGCTTCTCAGCCTGAAATTCCTTTTTGCACACAGAAATGAGCAAACAACATACATGGATATAAAAAGTCTATAAAAATGCAATATCAGCATTGGTAATTTCAATTGATAATACAATCATTGGTAGATTAAGTAAAATATGGACATGATTTACGTGCTTCATTTAGGGATAGAACAATTGTATTTTTCAAAATATCGATAGTTGTTGTGGTTTGTTATTCGGTTTCCTATACTTAGGATGAACAGAATTTTGGACTCAAACTTACACATCCAGAACATTCAATATTCACACAAGATCTATTTATTGCTCAGGCAAAAAATCCCAGGACAATATCAGATACGGGAATACTAGAACATGGACAAATGTCTTACACCCAACCCAATACAATTGCTGTATATATACTAATAAATGTTGAGGAAGTTGAACTAGTGTTCTCAAATAAAGATTGATCACAAAACATAGATATATTATGAACTTTGTAAACTTACTTCTAAAAAGATGGTTCTCCAAACTTCCACGTGGCATAAATTCGTACACAAGAAGCCTTTGATCATCTTCAATGCAATATCCAACAAGCTTGACAAGGTTAGGATGGGCAAGTTCACCAAGAAAGTTAACTTCTGCCTGTACATGCAGGAATTACTTGTTACAATATTGACAGATTAGCCGTCATCCTGGACTACCTAAATCAAATGAACAACGTATTTCAAAACTCATTTATAGTAACGTGCAAGCCAATAAACTGAAAAAAGCATCTCACCAGCCACTCTTTGTGACCTTGAAGGCCATCATGGTTTAGAGTTTTTACTGCTACAGTAAGTCCCGTTCCAGGCTTCATGGGCGCAGTGCCATTCTCCTCTATCCAACCTTTAAAAACACAACCAAAGCCGCCTTCACCAAGAAGACTTTCAGGCCTAAAATTTCTTGTAGCAGCCTTGAGCTCATTAAAACTGAATTTCCTCAACTGGGACGAAATTTTGATGTCATCACCTATTGTAGGAGTCGATGGATTACTTTCTGTATTACTTGAGGTTGTGGAGGATATAACGGAAGCAACGGTTGGCTCTTTGTTGCTGTCATTTGGAGATTTCTCTTCTCCTTCATGGAAACAGTGTATTAACATACATTACTCTTCTATCCAAAATTCTAGTTTCATTAAATTACATTTATTCTACTGACACCAAAACTCTGGTCTACTGATTGTTCATTTTTAAACAGTCTCATGAATCAGAAAAATACTATAACTCAACTATAAGAAAATGCCCAAAAAACCTAGTTCGTTAAGCTAAAAAAATCATGCTAACAGAGAGAGTATACTTAAACAAGCAGACATCTTTAAAAATGAACTTTTTTTTATTACATCAACATAATTAATTGCACAATGCCTGTAAACAACGACATAATTAATTGGGATCACGCCTATGACTCGTAAAATGCAAGTCACAAGTCTTAACCGACAAGTTCCATGTCTTTTGATAAGTCACCATAACAAGCTTCCCTATGGTGAAAATGAATAACTTTTATATGTCTTTATGATAAGAAAATCAAGAATAAATTCTAAGAAATATAAAAATTACAGATAAAATAGCATTGATTTAAATCAGTCCATTCTTAAAATTGAAACATGGTTAGAAGGACATTTTTCATTCATATTTTTGTAATTTGCAAAGTTACACACACCACAAAAAATCACATATCAAAACAGGAATCAAATGCAATGTTAAAAATATTTTTGAAGAATTAAAAAAGCTTTAAAATTAGTCCATGGCACGTACCATAGCAGAATACACTTCCACACTAACTTCACTCCCAAGAAAATAATTTCTTTAGATTTATTATCAAAGGATACCATGGAAAGTCATTTATTATAGGTCACAGACAGGCTCATCTAAAAACGCTTATCCTATAACTATAACTTCCTCAGATCACAAATTCAATTCCAACATGGTATATTGAGGCATAAAGAAACTGTTAAAAGAAACTGCCAAAACTGTAATACTGTCTAAAGGATCCCTAATGGTTCCACAGATGTAAGAAATACTTAAGTTACATTTTAAAACTTTCAATCATTTCACCCAATCAAGGGAAATAAAATTAGCAATATCCAAATAACTAACAAAATAAGAACATAAGTTTGATTCATGATTCATGCCTCCAAAACTTCCAATCGTGCTTAAACAATAAAGCCAACTAAGATTAGTAATAGCCGAAAAAACCAATAAAATAAGGGCTTGATTCATGTCTCTAGATTGAATTCGCATTTTTGTATGTAATCCTCTTTTAAAGGAAATAGGTGATTTCGATATAATTGTCCAAAAAGGACACAAGGGTCACAACCACCCAACTAGCGAAGAAAAACACGGCTATCCATGACAATATGCTGCTTAACATATGCACTCCTCCGATGCAAAATCATTCTGTTCATCAATCAAAACGAAAATCTTCACAGTAGCAACGTTTTCCCACAGAAAGGCTATAAGCGGTCAAAATTGATAAGGGCCCCCTCGTCATATTTTTTTCTGGAAAATAAAAAACTTGTAACAACTACAAACAATCAGAAAACAGTGCAACAACACTATACTAGCAACCTTAAAATGGAATGCCGAGTTTGATTACCAGAGTTGATGCCAGTGCTGCTGCTGGTAACCGAGCTATCAACCTTGGATCTAGAGGAGACGCAGCTTGTAAAAAGTCCAAAGCTAAGGCCATGCCAACATCTTGTTTTCCCTTGAGAAACACTGTCCTTTTGCCTTTGCCTTGCAGGACCTTTGGAGCTGTGCACATGCTCCCATGAATCATGCTCTGAAACACCTGGCCCAAGACCCATCCCTTCTTCACACATCTATATCATCCTCGACTTCATCAATAAGGGAAGAAAAATACCCAGCACACAGCTCAGCCCACAAGAAGCCCTCCTCAGGAAAGCAAGATTTCTCTCAGAAGAAAAAACCACAGCTCTGCAGCTCCCTGTCTTTGCTGACTCGGGAGAAAAGAGGAGGATTCCCAAAAAGGTAGGCTGCGAAACCCACAACGCAGATGCAGACAATTCTTTCCTTGTTATCTAAGCAACTTCCGCTGGCTTCTCATCTTGCACATGACCTACAAAGCAATCAAAACTTGGGGGGGGTGTTTATTTTATTTTCCCTGCATCAATCCACCCGGAGAAGCAAAACCATACAATAATCCTCAGCTCAACCAACAACTCTTGGCCGCTATCTGCAAATATATTAGCACTCCAGCTTAGCTACATAGATGATTCATCAAAGATCCCACAGAAAAAATGTCAGAGAAACAGGAGAACTAGCAGTCTAGCCCTAGTCAAAAACATCTTAAACAGAAGCAAACAAACAACAAAAGAAAAAACAGGACAGTTGCTGGTTTCTCACCAAAGGCAAGGGCATGAACTGATCTTCTTCTGCTACAAGGGAATTGAAATTTTTAGGATAAGCGTTGAAAGCCCGGAAAACACGGTGGGCAGAATCAAACTAACGAGGGAGAGAAAAAGGAAGTAAAGCAAGCATATTGTTTTTTTGGTGGGTTCCGGGTCTGCCGCTGTCACTACCGCTGCAACTGCAACTGCTGCTGCTGTTTTTGCTTCTGCTTCAACTGGTAGGCCACAGGCCAACAAAAAACATTCAACATTGAACATTCATTCATTCATTCAAAGCCAAGGCAAAGGCCAAATACCATGCACAACCCACAATGCTGCTGCTGCTGCTGCTGCAGCATAACACATTGGAAGAATGGCCACAGCAGAACACCATAGTACGGCGCAGCATCAGCAGCAGCACACGCAGAAGCACGAGGACGACTTGGGCCCACTGCCCAGTGCTCATTGGCCAATATTCATTTGCCACATCAGCTTGTGGGGCCCACACTTTGCACTGGTGGGGGAACAATCCGCATAATGTACATGGGTACAAGTACTGCTCATCGGTTTAGTGTTGTCTCAACTCTCTGTCTCTCACAAATACTGCACAGTTACGGTAAGTTTTACCCCAAAACATTAACCTTTACCCTGTAACCCCAATCATCCAAACCTCCCTTCTCGGCGAACAGAACTCTAACCTCTGAAGATGAATCATTCATTTAACATGTAAAAGTCCCTGACTGACATGAGTATAAAAGCCTTGTTTATAGAATTGTTAGATTTTATGTAAAAAACGTATCTGGTTACAAGCTTATCCTTTTCAAACTACCCATGCTTCTTATTTTAATCAAACCAGTAAAGTAAAGTCGCTGGCAGCTAACATTTTAGGCAAGTTCAAATCCCTTTGCAGCGAGTGAATGATGACTGAATTATGAATTGTCACTCCAGAGCATGTATGGCAGCAGTGGAATGTACGCACAGGTGGGCTCTGCTTTCTTCCTTGCTTTGGATAAAGCATTAAAGCCAACAGGAATAATGCACGTGGATTAGCCACTCTGCAAAAAGCTATGTTGAATAGAGTTGCCCATTCCGATGACGGATTTTCAGACCGCTGCAGCAGAAGCAGAATAAATTAATGGAAATATTGATGGGAAACAGTGGATTGTTTCCTTTTCCTTGCAAAAGTGTTCGCTGCCCTGACCAATAATGATTGTTTGAGATCTTTCCTTTTTCCCATTCCACCTTGGTTTGTTCTGTTATTCTCGCCCTCGTTCTGTACACAGCTGTGCTTTCATGGATACAACTTGCAGAATCTCGGTAATGTCTGTGTTTTGGTGTGGGAATTTTTTTTAAAGAGGTAAGATACAAAGCCGTGATACAAAATTTTCCCGTTTTAAAACTGGTTTAGTGCAACGTAATGTGATTACTAGGTACAGGACTGCAATGGCAAATTTTGAAAAGAGAGAGAATGTAGGTGGTAACAATAGGAGGATGAGAGTTCTCTTTTGGAAAAAGTTTTAAATAATATTTGCATTTCTTGTGGGAGTTTGAGGAGGCGTGTGGGGATTGAAAAGGTTTGGATTGTGTAAACAAACAATGATGAGAAGATATCTGATTTGTGGCTTTACCTTTTCCCACTTGCAATGAAAATTTATTATTAACATTATAAAAGAAAGTTTATGTTATCAATAGGTTTAAGCCATGCACATACAACAACGTACTAAGATTCAAATGCTATGCAAAGGACCTTACAACATTCATGCACCCTTTCCATTTAGTGCCATGATCATTTACCACCCATCATGCCCAAAGAAACATCTATTAGTTAATATCCAACAAGTTAAGCCTTTCCTAGAATCCAAAGTAACCAATAATACTAACACCTTAGAGTAATCCAAGTTAAGCATGCTCTAATTTCTAGATCTTCTCCTTTCAACTCAATCATGGGGGAGATGGTCATCCATAGTGACAACTTGTGAGACACTAAGTCATTTTTTACATCTTTTTTTTTCCTACACTGTGTTGACCTTTTGGTATGTCAAAACCTTAAGGAAAATGGAAAACATAGAATGTTTGTGGAATGTGATGATTTTGCAGAGCATGAATGAGAACTCAAGAAATAAGATCTACAAAGAGATGTCAAAGCGAAGACTACATGGGCAAGATGAGAGCATGGATAAGCATGGATACACACGAAGGCTATGAGTCAAATGAAGATGCATCAAGGATTCAAGTAGACGTCTTTCAGAAACAACAGACATCTTCATCCTAAAGTAGACATCTCCCTAGAGATGTTTGATGAGACGCGATTCGCATAGGCCATGATATCGTGTCCACCGCGATATCGCGTCTTCCCTACGATATCGCGTACGCGATATCGTAGTGCGCCGCCATATCTATAAATAAGAAGCGAGTCTCCCTTGTTTGGGGATCCCAGTTTTAAAGTAGCGAAGCTCTGGTAGTTTGATCCCTTCAGAGAGNGACATCTCCCTAGAGATGTTTGATGAGACGCGATTCGCATAGGCCACGATATTGTGTCCACCGCGATATCGCGTCTTCCCTACGATATCGCGTACGCGATATCGTAGTGCGCCGCCATATCTATAAATAAGAAGCGACTCTCCCTTGTTTGGGGATCCCAGTTTTAAAGTAGCGAAGCTCTAGCAGTTTGATCCCTTCAGAGAGNAGTGGCGTATTTGGAATCTGCGCTTGGTAATCCCAGTGGCGTACCTAGGACCTACGCTTGGTAGTCCCAATGGTAGTTGTGCACAAAGTCCAAGATGTGTACGGTTGATCAAGGAATCGGTTGCTCGTCACACTTAGGCTAGATTAGATTTCCTTATCCTTTCCCTCCTAGCTTAGCTTAGTTAATATTCTTTTCCACTGCCTTTAGGAGTAGCTTAGATTAGGAAACATATCATACACCTCACACTGAACTAAATCATACATGACAAATATACAATACTAGTCCAGGTGGGAAGACAGCGAACTACGACCTAAGGATAACTATCTAGGTGCCACAACTAGTCTATCTGCGGAGTTCGACCGAATCGCGCGTGTGATGCTCGTTTCGTACGTCTCTCCAGNCCTTGTGATTCTTGTTTTTTTCTTGTTGCCTTCCAAGGTTGATGTGCTTCTTGTGAGAAGGCATCATCATTGAGCTTGTCGGGATCCTATGAGGTTGAGTGTTTGTGTAGCATCAAAACACTCCAAACTAGAGCTTAATTTTGTAAAGGTTGTAGAATCCTTAAAACCACATTCTGAGCTTGTCAAGACCTTGTAGATTCAAGTGGTATTGTAGTGACAAAACACTTCAATGTGAAGCTCAGAGCTTGTACAGGATGTGGTACCCTTCAAACCACATTTTTAAGAAACAAAGTCCAAAGGTGTGCAAGAATTCTACCCTTCAAGTGTGAACGTACCCAAGTTGGGAAACCACATAAAATTTGGGTGTGGTTTATGTGGTTGATTAATTTTCATTTTGGGGAACTTATTCAACCCCCCTTCTAAGTGCTTGATCCTTAAGTGGTATCGAAGCTTAGTACTCTTTAATTTGATGTCAACTTTCAAGAGTAATCTATGAAGGAAACGTTATACACAAAAGTACCAATGTTCGATGGGTCTGATTTTGCCTATTGGAAGGTGGGGATGCAAGGCTTCTTTGAGTCAATGGACTTTGAGGTATGGGAGTCCATCCTTAAAGGCTACACATCACCTGTCAACAATGCAATAAAGGCCATCAAGCCTTGGAGCAAGTGGACACAAGCAGAAAAAGATAAGTTTATGCATGACTCTAAAGCAAAACATTGTTTATATTATGCATTAAATAAATTTGAATTTAATAGAGTAGCTGGATGTAAAATTGCTAAAGAAATTTAGAAGCTACATATGAGGGAACATCGATAGTTAAGTAATCTAAACTTTTAGTTTTGCAATGTGAGTATGATAAACTTAGAATGAGAGAAGGTGAAAAGATAAAAGATTATTTCTCTATGGAAAACACTCTAGTTGTGGCAATAAGTGGCACAAGCAAGGACTTTCCTAAAAGTGATGTAATAATAAAAATGATTAGGACCCCACAACCAAAATTTAGACCTAAGGTCATAGCTATGGAAGAGATTAGGGATTTTTTAGCTTTAAAATTTGAAGAGCTCCAAAGTGCTCTTATAGCTTCTGAAATGAATCTCATAAGCGAAGGGGCAATAAAAGAAAAGTCCATTGCCTTGAAATTAGCATCTAATGAAAAGTAATCAAGTGAACAAGGAGTAAGCACTGAAGAAGAAATAACACTTCTATTAAGAAGGCTACAAAGGCTTATGGAAAAAAGAAGTAGGAGCTTCAATCAACAAGAACCTAATCAATCCAAAGGTAAGGGAAGAGGTAAAAAATTTTCAAATTCCAATTTTGATTCTTCTTCAATAAATGTTGGGTATGTAGTGGAAGAGGCCATGTGGCCTTTGAACACCCTAGTAATATTAGGTTGCAAAGAAGGGACAGAAGTGATATGGATGTGAAAAAGACCAACTTCTATTCAAGCTAGGATGATGGTGAACAAAGTGAAGAAGAGGTGGATGACACCACAAGAAACTCACATCTCATTTGCATGGCTCTCACAGATGATGATGTTAGCTTCTTAGATGATGAATTTGAAAATGATGAAGAAAGGTATGAACTTGTGCAATGAACTTTTATCTTTTCAAAATCTTTGCACAAAATTGAATAAACAACTAAAAATCAAGGATCAAGATATTTCCTTATTAAATATAACAATTTCTAATCTCACAAAAGAAATCTCAAACCTTGGGGCTGAGAATAAAGAGCTAACCAAGTCTTATGAGCAGATTAAGGAAGAACTTACATATGCCAAACTTGTAAATGAAATGTTGGTCAAAGGAAAAGTGTCCCTTTGGATGGTTCTTAGGCAAGGAAGAAGTTCACATGATAAAAGTGTTCTAGGATGTTTCTCACAAGAAGAAGCATCTACACAAAATTCATTCAAACAAAAGGCTTCTCCAAAGGTTGAAGTACCACTAAATATCACATCTCAACCATGAATAACTCCAAGGTTTGATTACTCTAATCATAATAGAAATGTTATTATTATAATAAGTTTTGGCATAATCAATGGAATTACAATATGAAATATTATCATATGAACACCTGGTTATAACATAAGACTCCTTGGTCTTACCCAAATGTATCTAGAAAGGACAATATGTAGGACCATAAGAAAACATGGACAACTCAAAAGGACAAGGTAGTTAAGAAAGTATGAAGAGTCAAAAAGAAGGAACATGAGAATGAGAAGACTCTCTTTAACAAATTTTTGAAAGGAATCCAAGCCTTGGAAATCAAAGAAATTTGTGTGAGAAGAGAAACCTCAAAAGAGGAATCTCATTCTCAAGCTTACTAGGCACCTTCATTCTCTTTAGCAAGAAAGGTAAGTCTTTGATTCATTATGTATATCTCTTAAGATTATAATCCTTGGAAACCATTCCTGAATCCCATCTTGTTGAGCCTTGTCTTGCTAGGATGTCTTCTTGAAGACGTCTCCCATGAGACATCTACTTATCACATCCTTAGAGATGTCTACCTCTCAAAGGAGATGTCTACTTGAGTTTTAGCACATCACAAATGAGACATCTACCTGTAGTCTTTAGTTGCAGACAAGAATTCTATCTTTCCAAGAAGATGTCTATCTTTTCGTTAAAAACCCTTTTTGAGCATAGTTATATAAATCCAAATCTTCATTTTTCTTTCATCCAAGAATAAAATGGCCAAGGGGAGATGACCAGGGCTTCATCTCCAACAACAATCTATGCATTTCTCTCAAAATCCATGGCCCAAAAGCAGGTTGGAACATCAATGCTACCACCTAGGAAGAGCAAGAACTCAAAGGAAGCTTCCACCAACATTGCAAGTACCTACAATTCTTAATTCAGATCAGTGAGTGCCCAACATTGATTTGAGGTAACTCAAATTATTTCTATCATTTGTGAGCATTCCCTTTCTTTTCCATAGCATAGACAAAAGGAGTTGATGAGTTTCTTTCAAGTATTGAATTGGGTCATGTTTATTTCTATGGATTTTTTTATTCTCGAAATTCTCGTCAGAGAATTTTACTATAGCATTGTTATTACAAATGTTTTTATTGGGGCCTTTACTACCATGGTTGGGGGTTTACCAATTGATGTCTCTTCTCATGTGGTTAATGCATTACTTGGGATTTCTATTGCTGATGTATTTAGAGTCACCATTCATTCCATGAGACACATTTTGATGAATGGTGTGATTCTAGTTTCCCAAGATGAATTTTGTGATGTATTGTCTGGGGAGTCAATATCTCTTCGTAGTGGGAGATATTATAGGAGTTAGATGGCACTAGATGCTTCCATCCTATCACTCACTATTTTGTATAACATCATTATAAAAGGAGGAAGCTATAATTATTTGTTGCATACTGATGAAGTGTCATTAGTCGATCGTCGCCTAGGCCACGTATATAGGGCCACATATACGTGGCCACATTGACATGGCCCCATCGACACAGCTTTCCATGCATCGACGTGGCCCTGTTTACGCAGAGCCTATTTCGGCCTATAAATAAGAGGATCTTCCATTTCATTTAGACATCTTTTTATCAATTGTAGCAAAGCTCTTACAGTTTGTTCCTGCAGGAGATAGAATATTTTCCAAGTGCCCGCAGTAGGTGTAAGAAAAGTGATCGACTCTTTATTCGAGCGTTGATGTATCTGAGCCCATTGGCATGACGACAATAAAGATGAACTCTTCAAGCATTCCTTGTAGCATTTGGACTTAGCCATTTTATGCATTCAATAGTTTAATATGTTTATGCTTTGATAGTTACTTAAGTTTCTGTTATTGTTATCTTAATCGCTATCACTCATTCGTAGTTCGTAAAGGCCATAAGTATGACCATCTTGAACGTAAATCAAACACTTGGTAAACCTAGTGATGCTTAACGTCTGGTAACCCAGAAGTGTTAGGAGATGCTCAGAACATGCTCGGAAGATGGGATCGGATACTTATACTAGGAATAGTTAGAATACAAGCTAGGATAATTATAGATTAGATAATAGATTATTCCTTACTTTTCATACCTTAATTAGCCACCAAAAGATAAGTAAAAAGCTATAAAAATCAGTTGCCTCAATCTTACTTAACCATCGCCATTAGAACGTCACAAGTGAGATTGGAAAGACAATGACTGTTCTAACCCAAGGTTTTGCTAAGTTAGGGTCCGGTGTATGTTGAGTGCTGATAGTCTATAGAATTCGACTAAGTCGCGTGTGAACAACCGTGATTCGTATGGTTGGGCGTAGGGGTACCTAGCCGCTCATCATTGGCATCGTTGCCGGGGAATGTTAGTCTTACATGCATCATCTAACTTTAGTGAAATTATCATTCAAGTCATTGGAATGGACCCAGGATAGAAACATTTATGCACGCTAGGAAGATTAAAGTAACTAGTAAGGTACATCGATTACATGGACCATCTAACTTCCAACATGTCTTCTCACAAGAGAGAGGTATCCAACCCACCAGTGCCACAAGAATGTCAGGTGGTGTACAAGCATCTCGATGATTATGTACTGAACTTCACTTTCGTCCTACATCAGGATGAGCGTCTACGATGGTGGGATATGAAGGGCAACATCATACTACCACCCAATCGATTGGCTCCTGCGATGCTATTTCACAATCTTGGCAGACTAGGCATCCAGGACCGTGGAGTGGAGTATGTCATGAAGGACCATGACTACTGGGACTATCATCCCACTTAGGCTTAATGAGCATGAGACTAGCAGTAGGCGGAAAGATATGAACACCTGAAGAGGAAATAATTCAATAATCCCTTATTCTCGCAAGGGCTGTAGGATGATGGAGATCCCATCTTTCATGATACCCATTCGACCAAGCTTCCCCTAGGGCAGCAGGTCCCTCAGTCCATCATTCAGAATAAGCCTCTAAATTACCAAGATCCTCAAGGGGATGGAGGGTCACGCAGCAAAGATGGACAGGATGATCGAGGCCGTCATCAAGGTAGAGGGGGAGATCGACATCGGAGTGGTGGTGAGTCCTCCTCTTCTTCTCATTTCTCTCACTCTCCTATACCTTCATCCAACTCAGGCTTTGATCGTAACCGAGGTAGAAAGGAGCGAAAGGATGGTGGTAAAAAGGTTCAAAAGGGACAACGTGAGGAAATGCGTGACCAATCGCATGATGCTCGCCGGCATGAAAGGAGGTGTAGCCGAAATCGTCACAGACATCATGGTTCTTAGCAGGACTATGATTTAGATGAGCCATTGTTGGCTACTCGGAGCATGCTCCAAATCATCGAGGAAGTTCAAATTCCTAGTAGGCACGTAAAGGATAGTCGGATCAAGCACGTTGATATGAACAACATTCCCAGATTTGAAGGGGGATACAATTGTGATCCGCAGACTTACCTGCAGGCATTTCATGATGCTTGCACCTTGCAGAACATTGACAATGATTAGCAGAAGCTAAAGTTATTCCCTCACACACTTATCAAGGAAGTTGAAAGCTAGTACTGGTCTTTAGAACCGAAATCAATCAGAAGATGGAGTACGATGCTTGAAATTTTCAATGACAAGTATCAAACATACTCTAGAGTGGCGAATCTAAGATGGCAGATCCAAGGTTGGAAGCAAGGGAATCATGAACCCTTGGATGCCACCATGAGCAGATACTACTCATTGTTGCATCAGTGCCCTGGTCATGGTTACTCTCAATGGGCACAACTTCACCACATCATTGATGGGCTCCACTTTGAAATGTGAAAAACCCTTAGTGTGTACACCTAGGGACAACTATCAAAACTAAGGGTTCATCAGCTGCAGCGCCTCATTGAATAGGTGGCCAAGGAGGAAGGGGAACTTAGAAAGAAGGAGAGTGCAGAAGAATTTAATCGAGATCCCTCCATTAGAAAGAGGAAGGTCTGGTTCTGTGACGAGGAGGATGAATCACCACTGGAAGCAATGGTGAACCGAAAGATCTTGCCATTACAAAAGTTTGCATCTAAAATATTGGCAAAGGTAGATAAGATGTGGGACTCTTTGGATGAAAAATTCCAAAGTGTGCTGAAAATTGCAAAAGAGTCCAGAGAACAAGGTAATGACCGCGATCAGCGCAGGAAGAAGGAAGCTGAACGTGCCCAACATAAGGGTAAGGGCAAAGTTGTTGTAGCAGATTAGGCTGCAGACTTTGACACCGAGGAGGATGACGAATGTGGCATATGCCAATATGAATATCCCAAGGGATGTTGTCCTGTGGTGTCACATCTTCAAGAATCTGGGGTGTACGCATTAAACCCTCACTTGGTGCAGCAGTAAACACCTCGAATGTTGCCTTACCCACAAGGCAATTCCAGGTGATTCCACCAGCAACAGCAGGGATACTATCCAAGTGGAGCGCCACCACAGCCGTACGAATACTTCCAACAATGGCAGCATCCACAAGTGTGGGGGAGGTGACCTCCAAGGCAGTAGTACCCTTACAAACAGCTAGATCCCTATGGGTACTACGTTCAGCAACCGGTCTCTCCATAGGACTCTTCTAGTCATGTGGCCTTTCAAAGTCATTACCATCCCCTGGAGTATTTTTGACCTCAATCTTCATCACCCAGGGGGGAGAGCCCACATCTCTTCTATCCTCCATCACCTTCTCCTACCACTCCTCTACAACATCCCACTCAGCTGCCACCTGCTCTATCGATGCAAGGAGAAATACCACCATAGCCGCAGCAACGAAACACTACGAGGGTTGTTAACTTACAACCGACACCTCGGCCGAGTGGACCGAAACCCAAGCCATGAAAACGTCTTTTTTTGGCCCAATAATCTGAACATACCCTCACATACATCTATGGCTAGTGCCTCTGAACCTTCAAGTGCCTCCACTATTCCATCGCTAGAGCAGCCCTCAAGCCAACCACACTCCAACGCTAGAAGGTCATGCTCACACATGTTATGATTGACTGGATCAAGGCAGGTCATCTTCCCCAGAAATTGACTAATCCAGGAAGCCCTCTCATCTATCTTCAGGTGGCAGGGAATGAGCCATGCAAAGCTCTTCTGGACTTGGGGTCCAGAGTCAATTTGATCTCTCATGACATGTACAAGAACTAGAACTTGCCCCCATTAAAGAAGAGCAACATTCGACTTGAGTTAGTAGACCAGTCCATCATTGTTCCCTTGGGATTGGTGGAGGACATAGTGACCACCGTTTGTGGGTGGTCCTATCCTGTTGATTTCCTGGTGATCCATGTGGAGAACTACAAGGGGAACTTCCCAATCATCATGGAAAGAGCTTGGCTGAGCACTGTGGACGCATGACTAGGACTCTGAGATCTATCCCTTGAAATTTCAAAAGAAAATCCTTTCGAGAAGATCGAGATGACTCAGGGTGCAACTGTGTGCAGCAGTTATGGTCCGCTAAGCTGATATTCATTTAAGCATGCAGTCGGTGTACCGAGGAATCACCTATTCAACAGTGCCTATATGCAACAGCCACTAACCAAGAGGGCACCCAGTGGCTGATAGCTAATCATGCTAGTAGCGCATTATGCATGGAACCATCTGAGGGGCTTGTACAAGCCTACATTGAAAGCATGGACGAAATGGAAGAGGTTCATCAATAGGTCTCCACTATTGATGATCATGATGACTGGGGGAAGCTGCAAATCCCTGAGAGCTTCAAACAAGAGCCCCTAAAGCTAAAGTCTTTACTGGCTCACTTGGAATATGCATTTTTGCAAAATGGAAACTCGGTAATTATTAATGTCACCCTTGCTCCTGAATAGAAGAAGAGATTGTTGAAGGTGGTAAATAAATGGGTTGTTGCGTTTGCATGGTTATATCCTAAGTTAACTAGAGTTGATCCCTGGGTCTGCCAGCATTGGATCTATATTGACCCTTCCATGAAGCCACGACGACAACCACAAAGATGATTGAATCCCAAACTAAAGCAGGTTATAAAAGATGAAATCAAATAATTGCTAAAGGCAGGGTTCATCTATTCTATTGTCAATAGTGAATGGGTCAGCCCACTCGTTATTATGCCAAAGAAAGGTGGCAAATGGAGCGTTTGTATTGATTTTTGGTTGCTTAACATGGCTACCTTCAAGGACCACTTCCTACTCCCATTTTTGGACCAGGTATTAGACACCATCGCAGGGCACTGCTACTATAGTTTTTTGGATGGTTATAGTGGCTATAACTAGATCCAAATTGCACTAGAGGACCAGGCCAAAACAACTTTCACGAGTCCCTAGGGGACTTTTGCATACAAGAAGATGCCCTTTGGCTTGTGTAATGCGCCTGCCACGTTCCAACGCCTCGTCCTCAGCATCTTCCAGCAACAGATCGACAATGGGTTAGAATTCTTTATGGATGACTTCTCTACCTATGGGGCCATGTTCGAGCAAGACTTGGACCATCTTGAGCAGGGTTTGAAATGGTGTGTAGACACTAATCTGTAGATTAATTGGCAAAAGAGCCATTTGATGGTCCAAGAAGGCATTATGCTAGGGCATCGCATCTCACAGACAGGGATTAGCATGGATCCTGAAAAGATTAGGGTTATCCAAGGAATCACCTACCAACCAAGCACCGTAAAAGATGTTCGATCATTCCTTGGAAACACTGGTTACTACCAGCAATTCATTGAAAACTTTTCGAAGATCGCCAAGCCATTGGTAGAACTTACAAAGAAGGATGCTCCGTTCATCTGGACCAAGGAATGCGAATCTATATTCCAATTGATTAAAATGAAACTCGTAGAAACTCTGGTTCTATGGACACCTAATTGGTCCAGGCCCTTCCACATCATGATGGATGCATCTAATTATGCCTTGGAAGCCATGCTTACATAGTGTAACGATCAAAAACGTCCATACTATATCCACTTTGCAAGTTGTAACATTGTGGATGCTCAGCTCAACTACACCACCACTAAAGAGGAGTTGATGGCAATGGTGTTTGCCTTGGACAAATTCTGGCACTATGTGCTCGGATATGAGGTCTTTGTGCATACTGATCACAGTGCTATCTAGTTCCTGATGAACAAACCAATGGTGAGCCCCCGCATCATTCGATGGCTGGTGATTCTTCAGGAGTTTGATCTCACCATGGTAGACCGGAAGGGGACTGAGAATGTGGTTTTTGACCACTTGTCTCGGTTGCAATGGGATGATGCAGAAGAGGAGGAGCCCCTATCCGACCAATTTCTAGATGAACTCCTCTTCACCAGCATAGTCGATTTGCAAGTGCCCAAGTAATCCCCTTGGTTCAGCCACATCCTCACCTACCTTACCACTCAAGAGTTGCCAAAGGAGTGGAACCATCGGTAGAAACAACAGTTTCTCCATAAGGCCAAGCACTTCATGGAAATCAATGGTCACCTTTACAATGTGTGTGTAGATGGCTTTGTTCGATGGTGTGTCCCTGATGATGATACATTGCGTGTCCTCCAAGATGCTCATGAGGGCCCTTGTGGGGGCCACTATGCTGGACATCGCACTGCCATTAAGATCCTGCTTGTAGGGTATTACTGGCCCACCATCTTCAGGGATGCACAATGGTTCGCTCGCTCCTGTGAATGATGCCAAAGTGACGGTGGGATGACGACACAGTTGGAGGGACCTCAACAGTGGATCTAGCCACTGGAGCCCTTCGACATCTAGGGTATTGACTTCATGGGGCCCATCGCTCCCTTGTCAAATGGAAAGGCATACATCATCGTAGCTGTGGACTACTGTACAAAGTGGGTAGAAGCACCAGCCATCGTCAACTGTTCTTCCAACACTGCTGCATGATTTGTCTAACAACAAATCATCAACAGGTTTAGAGTGTCACATGCACTCATTTCTAATAATGGGACTCATTTCACGAGTGTCACGTTTTGGAAACTCATGCAACACTTGGGGGTCACTCATAAATTTACAACACCCTATCATCCCTAAGCCAACAGGCATGCCGAAGTCACCAATAGGGAGATCACTAAGATCCTTACTCGAACCATTAGCAAATACAGGAGGGATTGGAGTACCAGACTTAATGATGCCCTATGGGCCTATCGCTCCACTTGGAAGGTTCCTGTAGGGTACTCTCCCTATGAGTTAGTGTATGGAAAGTTACCAACACTTCCAATTTAGGCAGAACTTCACACACTATCCACCGCCAATGACTTAGGCCTTGACCTCCCACTAGCACAACGCAAATGACTTATCAATTTAAGTGTGCTAAATGAGAACTGACAAGTGGCCCTATCTTCAAATGAAATCCACAAGGCCTATAACAAAAAACGACATGATCTTAGGATTCAGAAGGTCACATTTCGATGTGGAGACAAGGTTTTGTATTGGAACCGCTCACATGTATCTCAACTGACCAAGTTTCAAACACTGTGGGAGTGACCTTACATTGTCTCTGAAACCTTTCCATCCTAGGCCTTGCTTATCGACAAACCTGAGGACCCCACCAAAATGCAGTTGGTCAATCTTCAATAACTGAAACCTTTCCGTGAACTCCACTCAACTAGTGCAACTGCCTCGTCATCACTAGGATAGCCTTGCTCCATTTTTCGCATCTCTTCCTTTCCACCTAGTCGTGGGGGAGACTGTCATCCCTACTAATCCATTTCACTACACCCCTCACCATTTTGTAATTTTTTGTTTTACATTTTTTTTGTTTTACACTTTTTATTTTTCAACATCGTTCATACGTTTGCCAATTCTTATCCAATTTTTTCTTTCTTTAATTATTTTCTGTTTCTTTATGTGTTTCATTTTTCACATGATCGCTAACCCGTCATCTTATTGTCATCAGGCGTTTGGCGCAGATGGTTTTTGTTATGATTGGTAATGTAATAGTCCACCTAGTTACCTGGCTCCTGCCCTCGCATGATTGTCCTTGGACTTTACATCTATTTTCAGCTCATAAAATTAGTAGTGACTCAACGTCATCCATCCATTCACCCACTCCATGGTTTTCCTTCTGTTGACAACATGCAACCCCTTCACTTAAAAACATTGTAATTAATGTGTGACTTGTGTAGTTCCCAGACTCGGGGATGACCCAATGGTTTGAATCGGGTGTGACTTCAAGGGGAATGTCACATTCGTCGCTCTCTCTTCTCCCCTAGGTTACTGGTGTGTCCTTATGGATTTCCTACCACTCCACGTTTTTCTCTTCATGGAAGCTTCTGGGCAGTTCAACCTTGCATGGTGTGGTCCTCACCGAAAAAATTCAAAAAAACAAAAAATAAATAAATAATCATGAGGATTCAAAGCACACCCCTTGGTCAAATGTATGCAAGTATGCATGGGTCTTTGCATGGTGTGGTTCCCCTGAGAAAGAAAAAAAATCAATCATGACATCACTATGGGGGAATTCAAAGCACAACCCTTAAACTGCCTCTCACGGGCCACAAGCTCTAGTTATGGGACTTCCTTTGTCCCCTCTAACTTGGTCCCGTTTCACTTCCTTCCTCCCAAGTTTATGAGAGTGGTGGTTCTTTATGGGTGCATATCTACTTACTCAAGGGATGGTCAAGGCTTCGTCTGTTGCTGCGATGTCACTGTATGCAGATGGTTTTGGGTCTGACCTCAGGAAAGGTTCTACTGGGTCACTTAACCAAAACTACGCACGGGGTTTCATGTTACCAATGATCAGAATTCCCTTCCTCCCATCTTTCTCTTCATCCATTTCTCTCCATACTCACCTCACTGCCCATTTTATGTTTTGTAAGTTCGTCGTAGTCTCCATGGGCTTCTCATGCCTTGGCAAGATCTCTTAGGTAGGAGTCTTAACTAGCGAACACCATTTCCTGACCCCAGGTGCCACAAACCTCGGTGTTGAGGATATGCATGGGCTACTATGGCTATTGCCTACTATGGGGAGGACCCACTTGCATCTTCTTGATCCTGCTTGTTAAGTCTCCCATCCTTAGGATTTCGTGGTTGGTTATTTTCAGGGTCCCATTGCTTGATTTCTTCCCCACGGAGTTCTTTTGCATCACGTTCTCCTATTTTTGACTTTTTTTGCACTTCGGTTACCTTCCTCCTATCCTCAGACATGACTGGGCCTCTCACATGCTTCAACCACCCCAATTTGGTGTTTCAAATTCATCATTTTAGGTTTTTTCGGGGTTGGTCAATGCTGGTGAACGGGTGCACACCCGTGCATATACGAGGCCCCGTATATGTAGCCACCTACGTATATGTAACCCCGTTGATGCAGTGCCCAACCCATATATATATGGTCATTGCGCTTTCATTTTTCATCATTTGAAGCACAACTTGAAGGGAGATTTTGCTATTTTTTCTGCCCAACTTCTTCCCGAAGCACCTACATTCCATTGCTAGTCTGTATCAACCGATCCTTTCCCTCTTGAGCAACCAGAGGTATGCTCTCAGTTGTGGGGGGTGAAGCCTATGTGTAATTAATTAATTAATTAAGACTTCACACCTCTAAGGGATCAAACGAAAACAATGGTTTAAAGCCCAACTTATCCCTTGTTGTTTTTCGGTTCTAACCCATGAATTAACACTCCGGGAGACCTAAAGGAATGCCTGTGCCAACAACATAACTTAGTCAAACTCAGAAGGTGTGTAAGAACCATCTTGAGCTACTTATGCACAAGTCTAATGGGTGGTTATCTTTGATTGTAGATGGCACCCAAATCGAGGCACCCAAGGGGCGAAGTACCATCACAACTGAGGGACAAGTGCCCACACATGGGAAGGGGACGAGGCGTGCAACAGCCAGAGCACACGAATGGCTCTCATGCAACTGGCCCCCTCTATGAAGGACCTAATGTGGAATCTGTGCATCAGATTCCCAAAGAGGAAATTCCCAACAAGTAATCGCAAGGGGATAAGACTCCTGGGATAGCACCACCTAACCCAAGCCTATCTTGATGCTATCATGTCGTGCGAGGTGCAACGGATGGTCCTCCAAGAGCTAAACTTTAGACCATTCCTCGAGAACGCGCCAGAAGAAATGAGGCTCCAACTGCGAAACTCTCCAATGTGGCCAATCATCATAACCAATGGTGAATGGTACTTAGGAGAGACCTATCTCTTTTGGACGAATTAGCAACCAGGGTCTAGAGTAAGAATCAAAGACATTTATGTCTCTTACTCTTTGGAGGAAATAACGTAAGCTCTGGGGTTGCCTGAGACTGGAGCAGATGTGGTAGAAATTCCAAAGCAAGCCGACCTAGAGGTAAAAGCAGAATGAACCAAACAGTGCTATGGGGTAGAGTGCAAGGAATTTGGCTCTTTGACCACGGTGGAGACGGTGTACTCAAAGATCGCATCTTACCACTTGAACCCAATAGTAAGACCCAGCAAAATCACAGCCTTCTCCACTCGTGTGTATGTTGCCTTGAGTGGGAAATTCCCAATGAGTCTTCCACAGTTGTTGTTCTTGGAGATTGAAAAGAGGTTCGTTGAGAGTGAACACGGAAGACAAGCTCTCCCCTTTCCTTGCCTAATCCAGAAGTTGTGCAAACGGGTAGGGATAGCACGATACTCCAATGATGTAATCCAACATGCCCCGATTGCCTCTTGGTGAGAAATGATGAAGGACAAAACTCTTGCCACCACATAGATAGAGGAGGAGTAGCAACCACCTCGACCATCTAAGCAAGCAACAAGGTTAAGTTCGCAAACCATTGCAGAACACATCCGTGTAATCTAGCAAATGCTCTTGAGCCAGTAAGAGAAATCAGGTAGAACTAGTGAAGGGAAAGACCCTTCGGTCTATCATCCTACAATGAGCCACCTGGAGCAAGTGGCTCAATCAGTCAGCTTGTTGGAAAGAGTAGGGTCGATGTTCTTTGTCACCCGAACACAAGTGCCAGCCAAAATAGATCCAAGCATTCGAGAGGTAACAATACAACAAAATAGTTATTTCCTAAAGTTTTAGGGAATGCTGCGACCTTCTCGGTACACTTGGAAGATGGTGAAGAGGCGACAATCCTAGTGATGCAGCACCAGGGATAGGACATTGCGACTGAAGTGGTTGCTGACACAATTGCTACAGTTCTCAATGCATCGGTGGTGCCTGTACCAGATGTCCATGGGCTTCAAGATATACAAACATTTATTAGAACTTCACGTAGCAGGATGGATGCAGCCCAACACAAAGAATTGTTGGACCAACTAGTGGGAATTGGGCAACCGCTTCTAGATGTCTTCGACCTTCTGGAGAACATCACTACAACCCAGTCGAAGCTGCTCTTGGCAAGGGGTAAGAGCCTCATTTTGGAAGGGCAACTTGAAACTGCTCAAGCCGCCTGTCAACGCTTGGCAACAGAAGTGGCCCAACTAAGAACCCAACTTTCCAATCTAGCTTTCCTCAACTGTGAAATCACAAGAGATGAAGCTTTTCAATAGCTTCAGACTAAACTTCAAATATTTGAGGATGAGCGAGAGTCAGCGATCGTTGATAAGTCCTTGGCAAACGTTTGAGCATATACTCTAAATAAGGACTTGACGGAGGTTCGCCAGGAGAACATCTAATTGACCATGGAGGTTCATCGCTTGTGCAATGTTGGTGCAAAAAATGAACATATGAAAAATTTTATCCACCAACAATAGGAAGAACTAACCAGGGTGAATGCTGACATAAGAAGGTTGACCACTGAGAATCGAAATCTGTCAATGGAAGAGGTTTGGGCATTGCGATAGAAATCTGCAATTGAAATCGCCGCTTGGAAGAATGAGGCCCTGAAATTTGAAAATATCAAAAATCATTACAGGAACCAAGTGGGATTATAGAAGGAAGTAAACAAAAAGTAGATTTAGGTCATAAAGGCCAAAATAAACCAAGCACTCCAACAGCTTCGAGAAGGAGACAACGAATGGAAACCTATCTTTAATGGGCTGAATGCCTATAATCAAGCCAAAATATGCCTTAAGGTTCTGTAGATTGAGGAGATCATAGAATATATGGAGCTTTCCAACCTTCACTATGCAAACTTGGCTATGCTCACAACCGAGAGACCGTGGTCAGAGTTGGAAAAGAAAGTGGTCGCCTCGTATTCCCTATACGGGGGAGAGTTCCAGGCACATAAAGCAACAAAGCAAAAATTGGAAACAACAAATGCGGAACTTAAGGTTCTCCACACATGATTTGAAGGACAACATACAGTTGCAGAGAACTTGGGTCATCGAATGAATGACAACCAGCAACTACAGGCATCAATTTAAGCGTTCAACATCGAACGAAAGCAGTTCGCAGCCTAGTTTGTCAACTTGAAAGAACTCTTCTCGGCGCTGCCATGCCCTTGGGAGGTTCCAGTTCTAGCACACATTGGTGAAGTTGCCTAGACAGTGAATGATCCTGGAAGCAAAGAAGAAAAAATGAGGGCTCTCTTGGAGGCTTTTCGGCTACCTCTAGGAGTGGCAACTGCTGCGGGACAACCATCATTCATGCCACCATCATCGCATGGGCCAGAAGCTAGTGAAGGTCCATTGGAACCACCGACCCAAGGGACAATGTGATCTTCTCCAATAATTTTGTCCATCATTCTACATGGCAGAGAGTCTAGGACCAGCAAGGTGTTTAATTTTGTCTTAGAAAACCATCATTTTTTGTAACTTGTCTTTCTCTGTAACTCAAGCACTTGGTAAAATTAGTGTTGAGTCATGTGTGTGTCATGTGTGTCAAGTCATGTGCATTGTAAATAAAATCCCATGCCTTTCAAGTTGTAAGAGTAACTCGTGGACGAGTTTTTACTCAGTCATGGGGATATGATGAAGTGTCATTAGTCGATGTGTCGACTAGGTAGTGTATATGGGGCCATGTATACATGGCCCCGTCGATGCAACCTTCTATGCGTCGACATGGCCCCATTTAGGCGAAGCCTCTTTCGGCCTATAAATAAGAGTGCCTTTCACCTCATTTAGGCATCTTTTTGTCAGTTTTAGCGAAGCTGTTGCAGTTTGTTCCCATAGGAGATAGAATATTTTCCAAGTGCCTGTAGTAGGTGTAAGAAAAGTGATTGGCTCTTTATTTGAGCATTGATGTATCTAAGCCCATTGGCATGACAGCAATAAAGACAAACTCTTCAAGCATTCCTTGCAGCATTTGGACTTAACCATTTTATGCATTCAATAGTTTAATATGTTTATGCTTTGATAGTTACATAAGTTTCTATTATTGTTATCTTAATCAATATTGCTCATTCGTAGTTCGTAAAGGCCATAAGTACGACCATCTTGAACGTAAATCAAACACTTTGTAAACCTAGTGATGCTTAACGTTTGGTAACCTAGAAGTGTTAGGAGATGCTCAGAACGTGCTCGGAAGATGGGATCAGATACTTATACTAGGAATAGTTAGAATACAAGCTAGTATAATTATAGATTAGATAATAGATTATTCCTTACTTTTCATACCTTAATTAGCCGCCAAAAGATAAGTAAAAAGCTATAAAAATCTATTGCCTCAATCTTACTTAACCATCGCCACTAGAATGTCATAAGTGAGATTGGAAAGACAATGACCGTTCTAACCCAAGGTTTTGCTAGGTTAGGGTCTAGTGTATGTTAAGTGCTGATAGTCTACGGAATTTGACTGAGTCGCGTGTGAACGCCCGTGATTTGTATGGTTGGGCATAGGGGTACCTAGCCACTCATCACCTACCCAGTCATTTGTTTTGTACTGACATCTTACAGGACAACCATTGGAATTTGGTCATACTCTTTGTTGTGACATGTTGGATTTGTTCGTCAAGGAGAGAATCCTTGGGTATCCTCACCTCATCATTTTTCTAACTCAATAGAGGGGTGTGCCCATTCCTAACATGTCTTTGCATAAAGACAAGAGGACCCTCAATGAGTATGCAAAGAACAGGAGCTTCACCCATGTTGAGGAAGTAGAAACTAGCACCAAGTCTTCAAAGTCTTAAAAGAAGAAATTTACATCACCATCTCGAGCCTCTCCTCAATTAAGAAGGTCCAAATCAACTAGCAATCAGATGAGATCTTCACTGAAGAAGCTTCTTCAACCATTTTCTCATACCTTGGGGATGATTAGTAGGAATCTCTCTTACCTCTGTAAGAGAATGGACATAGCCAATGTACTGCTTCCTCCTGATGGATAGTGATTTGAGAAGATCACCACTCCTCTAGTTTTAGATAGTGAGAAGGACCTTCTCACCTCACCCAGACATTTAGTAGTAGCTGGGCCTTCTTGGGCCTATGACTTAGGTAATGCCTCTAATTTAGATGAGCTTGATGCACCACAACACATGTCTAGCAGGAGTTTCTTGATACCATGTATCCGAGACCTAGTTTCATTGTCAAGATCATGCTCCTTAGTTATTTGAGTAGTAGGTCATGGATAGCATCTTTGGGACTTCATCCCAATGGAGGCCTATCGATCCCATCACCTATGAAAGAAAGGGTTCTTCCTCATCCTCTAAGCTAGCTCCATCTTAGTAGGATCCACCAACTTCATCTCAATTTAGACTCAAGCTTCATTCACGGAGAGCTCCTATCCAAGTACCATCTTTAGATGATGATGTTAAGTAGCATGTCTCTAATGCTAGTACTAGTAGTGATGAGGAGGAGGAGGAAATGTACAGACCTTCTCATGTTGCAACTACTTCAGATGAGGACTCCAAATATGCCATAGAGGTTAGCAACTAGAATCCTTTTTGATGATGTCCAAAAAGGGGGAGACAATTTAGTTATTGATGATGTACACATATGTGGTTTTTGTTCATGTTGAGGATAATTTAGCGGCTTTATGTATTGTGGATAGTTTATGGATAGATTATGCTTCTATATCATGATTGTATGTTTTGTTGCATTATTATGAAGACAGGTTTTGTCTTTGCATGGTATAGTTTCATTTTAGATTTCATGTAATCTCTACCCTGTGCCTTGAGCTTTAGATCCATTATCCTAGTTATAACCTTGGCTACTAGTGGAATTCTTATGTCTTAATATTTTTATTGGTTATTGTTATTTACATTATTTATTGAATCACCCATTTTCTTAAGTTTTGGACATCATCGAAAAGGGGGAGACTGTTGACCTTTTGGTATGTCAAAACCTTAAGGAAAATGGAGAACATAGAATGTTTGTGGAATGTGATGATTTTGCAAGGCATGAATGAGAACTCAAGAAATAAGATCTACAAAGAGATGTCAAAGCAAAGACTACATGAGCAACATGAGAGCATGGATAAGAATGGATAAAAATGAAGGCTACAAGTCAAATGAAGATGCTTCAAGGATTGGAAAGAAGCCAAATTAATGAGAGAAATCCTTAGGAGCCAAAGTTCAAGAATTCAAGTAGACATCCTTCAGAAATAGGAGACATCCCATTTCAAAAAAAATGTCTCTCCAGAATTGAGGCAAATCTCAAGTACATCAAAAGAGACATTCACACTAGTCGTTAAGTAGTCGTTGCATGAATTCCAAGGTATTTTTGAAAACTCTGATGCTACAAGAAAATTACAAATCCTTAAGTATTATGCAAGCATTGTCAACATTAAAACCATCATTATCTATCTTATGCTATTGCACTTATGTACTTGAATTATCACATCATTTGTTAGATTCTTTGTGAAATTATGCTTCATTGTATAAGGAATTTGTAAATTGAATTACACTCTCCCCTTGTTATTCTTTTTAATTCTTACAAGGTTGATATGCTTCTTGCAAGAAGGCATCGTCATTGAGCTTGTTAAGATCCTATGGCATTGAGTGTTTGTGCAATGTCAAAACACTCCAGAGCAAAGCTCAATTTTGTAAAGGTTATGAGATCCTTGAAACCACATTCTAAGCATGTTGAGACCTTACGAGGTTGACTGGTTTCACAATGATGAAACACTCTAGTTTGAAACACAGAGCTTGTATAAGGTGTGGTACCCTTCAAACCACATTTTTAAAAAACAAAGTCCAAAGATGTGCAAGGATCCTACTCTCTGAGTGTGAACATACCCAAATTGGAGAACCTTGTAAAATTTGGGTGTGGGTTTTTAGGTTGATTAATTTTCATTTTGGGAAATTTATTCAACCCCCTTTCTAAGTTCTCGATCCTTATGCCATTCTTCATATGTTTTTCATTTTCTTGAATATCATATTAGTTATTTTCTATATTTTTCCTTTCATTTTTTCCTTCTCTTATTTGTTAATCATATTTTGTTTTATATTATAGGAAATATTTGATACTTCTATTACTATTATTAATACTGGAAGTTAATTAATGCAACCATTAATGTTATGATTAATTTACTAAATGGCCAAATTTTACTCTCTAGATTATTTATTGTATTAACAAATTGTCAATTTTCTAATGGTATCAGGTACTGGATCCACAACATTCATCCATCCCATTTATTCTATGAAGGCTTTGCATCATGGGGGCATGAGATCCTTTCGCATAATAACTAAAAGTAAGCAATGATCTTGCTACCCAATAGTCTTGGAATAGACCAAGAAGGCATGACAAAGGATGTGACCACAAGGGGACTTGTTGTATTTTCTTCCCCACTTCTTTCTTGAGTTTTATGATTTTCCTCCATTGGTGCATCACCACTCATATTGTAACCAATAAATAAGAAGTATGGCTTTGCATGGTGTGGTTTCTACAATTTTAACAAAAAAAAATGGAAATTCAAAGCACACCCCTTAGACATAATAATGTTCTATAAGCATTGGTTATGGGGTTGGAAAGACATGTTACCCATGCCTAAAGGCACCCCTCGAACTAAGGTCCTTTTTCCCTTTCTTTTTCTCCTTTCTTCTTCTCTTGTATCATGGTTGTCCTTTGAAAATTGCCATGAACTCCTGATGATCGAAGGGAAAGGATATGTTAATGCAAAGTCATTGAAAGTGGAATGGACTTGGTCTTGACTGAGAATGAAATAGTATCAAATCATCTTAATCACAAGCTTTTCAAGGATCTCATATGACCTAGGTGCATATCATCTACCGATCATTCTCTCTCTATGAACATTCTCAATTCATAACATACCATGCCACTACCTCATATCATGGCCAATTAATACATTTTTTATGATGATGACATAATCCTCAAATGATTCATTAATTAGATATGAGTTTCAACTCTAAATGATCATTAATCATCCTTGGTGCCTAAGGACTCCTTATGATGAAGGCATACAAGGATAAGAAGGGCCTAAGCCTACTTTGGGGAGGATCCACTTGAATTCTCTTTAGTCTACCTCAAGTTAAAATTCCTATACATTAGCCATTTGCATGATCAATCCCATTACCTTACATTCAAAGATCCAATTTTCCATAATTTTGGCATTTGAAGTTCATCCAAGTCCACTCAAATTACTTCTAATCCAACATAATCATCTTCTATGTTGTTGTTATCACTCTGCATCTTTCTGGCTTCCATTGAGCTATTTTTTTGTCCCAAAACTATTCTAAAATTCCTCCATTTTAGAAATCAAAAAATAGCTAAGTATAGTTGTGTCGACACATCCCCATTGATGCAGCCCCATCGATGCATGCCTATCAACACAACACAAAAATACTATAAATAGTCATAACACTTAGCTCATTTTGCATCATTTTTCCAAATAGGAAGAGGAGTTTTTGCCAATTTTTTCAGAGCCCAAGAACCTTCCAAGGATCCTAACTCTCATACCACTAACCTGTTTACACTCATTTTTCAATCCTTGTGTTATTGGAAGTAAGCTTTAAGTTGTGGGGGAACAAACCTTTGGTTTCTTGCAAAAAAAATTTCAAAATTTTCCTAACTTCCTAAGGTTAACCTATTAAAATAATATTAAATTACTTATCATGAAGGGTTAAAAACTAACAAACAAACTCTGATAGCATGTTAATAAAATAATATTAAAATAATACATCTACCCAAGATCACCAACAAGCATTCAATGATCAAACTTTCAACACCCTTTACCTAAACATAACCTACTCTAAGAAGAAAGGTATCAAAATAACTAAGGGTTATGAATCCTAGGTTACATTTGTGATCACAAGTGGCACCAAAGTGAGGACCACAAGCAAGTGTGCCTTCACAGCCCAAGGAAAAATGACCAAGGGGAGAAATGGACCTACAATAGCAATAGTCACAGCAACTTCAAGAATAAGCAGTCGAGGCAACTTATGCCACAAGACATCTTTGGGAGACGCCCAAAGTAGAATCTATTCAATAGATTTCCACTATGGAAATAGGCCAATTCAGAAAAGATGAGGTTCCTAGGCCAAGACCTAGCCTAGAGGTCATCCTCATAGAGGCATGCTTGGTGATCATTAGGACCAAGGAGGTCCAAAGTTCTATCTTATAAAAGTTGAACTTTGGATCCTTCTTGAAGTTGGCACCAGAGGAGGTTCAAACACAACTGTAGGGATCTCCCATGTGGACCATTCTCTCTAGCAATGGAGGATGGTACATGGAGGAGATCTATTTGTTTTAGAACAACCAAAAAGAAGATGCATAGGTAAAGATTAAAGACATAGCCATATCCTACTCCATTAAGGCCATTGTAGAGGTCCTCAGGTTGCCATACATTAAGGCCAAACCTTCTAAGATCTTAACGTAGGTGAACCTAGAGGCTAAAAAAAGTGGATTTAGTGATGCTAAGGGATAGATCGTAAGGAGTATGGTGCTCTCAAAAAGGCAAAGAGAGCATACTTTAATATTACAACTTATCACCCAAACCCAATGATGAGGCCCAGTAAAGTTACAAATTGCTATGCTTCAGCATGCATTACTTTGAGTGGAAAGTTCCTAGTTAACTTTCTCCAACTCATTTTCCTAGAGATCAGGAAACATTTTAAGAAGAATGATAAGAGAAGGAAGATACTCCCCTTTTCATGTCTCATCTACAAGATATGAAAAAGGGGAGGCATAGCTCATTATTCCAATAACATGGTCTACCATGCTTCTAGTACCTCATGATAGGAAACAATAAAAGATTAGGTAGCAACAAAGCTGCATGAAGAGGAGTAGCCACCACCACCAACTGTAGCCCCAAAAACTACACTTGAAAATCTTGCAACTATCAAAAGAATTAGAAAAATTTGAGAGCAATAGTTGTAGCAATAACAAGGCTTTGCAGGTGTTGGGGAGTTCACTATTTACTACCTATCCATGAGTCATCTTAATGAGGTCATAAGAACCATCAGCTAGTTGGACATTGAAATTACCCTACTCTTTTCAACATAAAGGAACTATTGCCCACCAGGTCCAATCTAGGTGCCATGGAGATCACAATGTCCATTTTTGGATAAACATTCCTTGAGATTTTAGGGGAATGCTATGGCCTTCTCTATTATATTGGAGAAAGGTAAGGGGATAAGTATCCTAGTTATGCCACACAAGGGCCAATAGATAGTGGCAAATGCGATACCTAACATGGTAGTTGAAGCCCTAAATGCTCCTTGGGCAACCATACCTAACATTACTACTATGGCACACATCCATGTCTCTGTAAGAGTAGGGAGTGGTCAGATGAGTAGTTACCAATATAATGAAGTATTAGAGAGACTAGTTGGATCTAGGTAACCACTTTTAGAGATATTTGATCTTTTGGATGAAATCACTAGAAATTAGTCATAGGTACTTAAGAAAAGTGGCAACTTTCTTATTGCCAATGTACAACTAGAGGAGGCCACTGTAACTAATTGATCATTGACCATCAAAGTTGCTAAGTTAAGAGCCCATCTATTTGAACATACCATTCTTAGGCCTAAGCTTACTAGAGATGAGGCTTTCCAACACCTTCAACAAAAACTTTAAGAGGCTAAGAATGCAAAGGAGGCAGTAATCTTTGATGTGTACTTGTTAGAGGCCATAGCTTTCAACAATGACGAGGACCTATTGTAGGTCTAAAATGAAAATTTGGTCCTCACTACGTATAATTACCACCTATGAAATGCTAAGCAACAAAAGCACTAGATGGTTCAAGTTCATACACTAATAATAGGAGTAGCCCACCAAGGTTAACTTTGATTTGAGAAGGTTGGTGGTAGAAAATCGAATTCTCTTAATGGAGGAAGTCCAATATCTTTGCCAAAAGATTGCAATTGAGGTAGCTATCTAGAAAAATAAGGCCCTACAATTTGAAGGAGCAAAAAATTACTATAGAAACTAGGTTTTGATACTCAAGGAGATCAATGAAAAGGAGGTCTAATTAGTGAAGGCGAAGATGAACAAGGTCCTCTAGCAACTCCAACAATAAGATGATGTATAGAAGCCATTTTTTGAAGGACTGAATGCATGCAACAAGGTAGAGATCCATGTCAAGGAATTGCAAATTGAAGAGATAATGGAGAACATGGAGATAGCCAACTGCTGTTATGAAGACTTAGTGATGCTTAAGGTAGGGAGGTTGATGAAGTGCTTATCAATCGATGCGTCAATTGGGCCACATATACGGGGCCCTGTATACGTAGCCGCATTGACGCAACCCCATCGATGCATTTGTCCATGCGTCTATGTGGCCTCATTTATGTAGCATATGTTTTAGCCTATAAATAAGTCTGCTTCCGCCACACTTAGGCATCGTTTGGCAGTTGTAGTGAAGCTTTTGCAATTTGTTTCCACGAGAGTTAGAATATTTTCCAAGTGCCCGCAGCAGGTGTGAGAAAGGTGTTTGGCTATTTATTCGAGCACTAATGTACCTAATACCATTGGTGTTACTGGAAATAAAGACGAGCTTTTCAAGCATCCCTTGTAGCAATTAGATTTATTCATTTAAGCATTCAATAGTTTAATATTTATATGCTTTAATAATTCCTTAAGTTTTCATTATTATCACTTTAATTTTCATCGCTCTTTTATATCTTGTAAAAACCATAAGTACGACCATCTCGAACGTAAACCCAACACTTGGCAACCTAGTGACACTTAATGTCTGGTAACCCAGTAGTGGTTAAGGGATGCTTAGGATGTGCACAGAAGATGGGATCGGATGCTTATGCTAGGAAGAGTTAAGACATAGATTAGGATAATTATAGATTACACAATATTCCATTCCTTACATTTCATTTCAAGAATTAGACTTTAGAGGATAAAGTGAAAAGCCATAAAAATCATTTACCTCAGTCTCACTTAACCATCGCATTAGAACACCACAAGTGAGGTTGGGAAGACAACGACCATTCTAACACAAGGTTTTTCTGATTAGGGTTTGGTGTATGCAAAGTGCTTACAGTCTACGGAATTCGATCGAGTCACGTGTGTACACCCGTGATTCGCATGGTTGGGCATAGGGGTACTTCATCACTCATCATTGGTGCCGTTGCCAGGGACTGTTAGTCTTACATGTGCCATCTAACCTTAGCAAAATTATCATTCACATCGTTGGAATGGACCCAGGATAGTAAAATCTACGCACGCTAGGTGGTCTAAGTAAAAAGTAGGGTACACCAATTAGTGGATTATCTAACATCAAAAATGTCTTCATCTCACAAGTGAGATGGATCCAACCCACCGATGCCACAAGAATGTCGGGTGGTGTACATGCATCCAGATGAATATGTCCTCAACTTCACCTTTATCCTACATCAGGATGAGCATTTGCGCTAGTGGGACATGGAGGGCAACATTGTATTACTACCTGACTAATCAGCTCCTAGAATGTTGTTTCACAATCTTACCAGACTAGGCATTCAAGACTGTGGTGTGGAGTACGTCATGAAGGACCATGACTACTGGGACTATTGTCCAACTGAGGCACAATGTGTACGAGACCAGCAACAGGCAGAACAGTATGAACACGTGAAGGGGAAATAGTTCTGTAACACCTTATTCTTGCAAGGACTACAAGATGATGAGGAACCTGTCTTTCATGATTCTCATTCGGCCAAACTTCCTATGAGCTATCAGATCATTCAGTCCATCATTCAAAACAAGAAATCAAGTGATGGGGACCCCCAAGAGGATGGGGGGTCACGCAGGACAGGGTATGGCAAAAGTAAAGATGGGCATGAAGATCAAGGCCATTATCAGAGTAGAAGATGAGATCAACACTGGGGTGGTGGTGATTCCTCTCCCTCTTCTCCATCCTCTCACTCCACTCTACCTTCATCCAGTTTTGACTCCAATTGTAATCATGGTAGAAAGGAGTGGGATGATGGTGGTCGCAAGGGTAGAAGGGAACAACGTGAGGGAGTGCATGATCAATCACGCAAGTCTCATCGTCAAGAAAGGAGAGGCAACCGAAATCGTCACAGAAATTGTGGCCTTCAGTAGGATTATGACTCGGATGAACCATTGTTGGCTACTTGAAGTATGTTCAATATCACTGAGGCAGTTCAAATACCCAGTAGGCACTTGAAAGGTAGCTAGATCAAGTGCATTGACATGAACAACATTTTCATATTTCAAGGGGGATATAATTGTGATCGATAGACTCACTTGCAAGTGTTTAACGATGCTTGCACCATACAAAAAATAGATAATGATTGGCAGAAACTTAAGCTATTCCCTCACACACTCATCAAATAAGTAGAAAGCTGGTTCCAATCTTTAGAGCTGGAATCAATCAGAAGATGGAGTATGATGCTGGAAATCTTCAATGAAAAGTATCAAACCTACTCTAAAGTGGCTAACCTCAGATGCCAAATCCAAGGGTGGAAGTAAGGTGGTCATGAACCCTTGGATGCAACCATGAGCAGATACTACTCATTATTACATCGATGCCCTAGTCATGGCTACTTTTAGTAGGCACAACTTCACCATACCATTGATGGGCTCCACTTTGAAACCAGAAAGACCCTTGGCGTGTACGCCCTAGGATGACTATCAGAGCTAAGGGTCCATCAACTGTAGTGCTTAATTAAGCAAGTGGCTAAAGAAGAGGGGGAACTTAGAAAGATGGAAAGTGTAGAAGAGTATAATTAGGATCCCTCCATTAGAAAGAGGGAAGTCCAATTTGGTGAAGATGAGGAGGAATCACCATTGGATGCAGCGGTGAACCATAAAACCTTGTCCTTAAAAAACTTTGCTTCTGAAATATTGGCAAAGGTTAACAAGATGTTGGACTCTTTGGATAAAAAATTTCAGTGTGTTTTGAAAATCCCAGAGGAATCCAAAGAGCAGAGTAATGATAATGATTGGCGTAGGAGGAAGAAAGCTAAACGTGCCTACCATAAAGGTAAGGGAAAAGTTGATGTAATAGAATAGTTTGCAGACTCTGATACAGAAGGAGATGATGAATGCAACATATGCCAATACGAACATCCTAAGGGGTGTTGTCCCATGGTGTTACATCTATAAGAGTCTAGGGTGTATGCGTTGAATCCTCTCTTAGAAAAGAGGCAAACACCTTGAAGGTTGCCTTACCCACAATGCAATCCCAGGAAGTTCCACCAGCAACAAGGATATTATCCAAGTGGAGCACCATAGCAACCTTACAAATATTTTAAAAAATGGTAGCACCCACAATCGTGGGGGATGCCACCTCCAAGGTAGAAGTTCCTTATCGACAGCCAAATCCCTATCGCTACTATGTTCAACAACATGTCTCCCCACGGGACTCTTATAGTCACATGACTTTTCAGAATCATTAGCATCCCTGAGAATAATTCTGAGCATAGTCTCCATCACCTAGGGGGGAGAACCCACATCTCTACTACCCTCCATCACCTTCTCTTGTCATCCCTACTCAACAACATCCCACTTAGCTACCACTTACTCCACCTATGTAGGGGGAAATACCACCATAGCCACAACAACGTAACATTGTGAGGGTTGTCAACTTACAACCGGCTCCTCAACTGAGTGGGCTGGAAGTGAATCCATAGAAACATCCCTTTTTCTGGCCTAACAACCCAAACATACCCTCACACACACCTATGGCTAGTTCCTTTGAGCCTCCAATTGCCTCCATCATTCCACCCTTCGAGCAGCATTCAAACCAAACACCCTCCAATGTACAGACAGTCATGCTTACACATGTTGTGATAGATTGGATAAAGGTAGGTCATCTTCCTCAGAAATTGATTGATCTGAGAAGCCCCCTCATCTATCTTCAAGTGGCAAGGAATGAGCCATGTAAAGCTCTTCTAGATTCAGGGTCAGGAGTCAACTTGATTCACATGACATGTACAAGACTTGGAACCTGCCCCCATAAAAAAGAGCAACATTCGGCTCAAGCTGGTAGACAAATTCATTATTGTTCCCTTGAGATTGGTGGAACACATTGTGACCATCATTTGTGGGTGATCCTATCCTGCTGACTTCCGTGTCATTCATGTTGAGAATTGTAAGGGAAACTTTCCAATCATAATGGGAAGAGCCTGGCTGAGCATGGTGGATGCAAGATTAGGACTCTGAGATCTTTCCATTGAAATGTCAAAGGAAAATCCTTTTAGAAAGATCGAGAAGAAGCGCGTTCCATGCATCGTGTACAGTGACTTCGGGTGCAACTGTGGTCCGCTAAGCAGACATCTATTCAAGCATGCAGTCAATGTACCGAGGAATCACAAGTTTAATAATGCCTGTACGAAGTAGCCACTAATTAAGAAGGCACCTAGTGGTTGACTGCTAACCCTACTAGTAGCACTTTATGCATGGAACCAGTTGAGGGGCTTGTACATGCCTTTGTAGAAAGCATGGATGATTTGGAAAAGGTTCATCAAAAAGTATCCATTGTTGATGATCGTGATGATTAGGGAAAGTTACAAATCCCTAAAATTTTTAAACAGGAGCCCTTAGAACTCAAATCCTTACCGGCCCATTTAGAATATGCATTTTTGCATAATGGGAAGCTGGTGATTATCAATGCCACCCTTGCTCCTGAGCAAAAGAAGAAGTTGCTAAAGGTGGTGAACAAATAGGAGGCTACTTTTGCATGGTCATATCTTGAAATGATGGGAGTTGATCCTAGGGTCTGCCAACATCGAATTTATATTGAACCCTCCATGAAGCCACGATAACAACCACAAAGGTGGTTGAACCCCAAATTGAAGTAGGTCATCAAAGATGAAATCGAGTAGTTGTTGAAAGCGAGGTTCATCTACTCCATTGTTGATAGTGAATGGGTTAGTCCACTCGTTATTGTGCCAAAGAAGGGTGGCAAATGGAGGGTCGATATAGATTTCTGATTGCTCAACATGGCTACCTTCAAAGATCACTTCCCATTTCAATTTGTGGACCAAGTGTTGGATACCATCACGAGGCATTGTTATTATAGCTTTTTAGATGGTTATAGTGGCTATAAGCAAATCCAAATTGCGCTAGAAGACCAAGCCAAGATAACATTTACAAGTCCCTGGGGGACTTTCGCATACAAAAAGATGTCCTTTGGGCTGTGTAATGTGCCTACCACTTTCCAACGCCTTGTCCTCAACATCTTCCAGTAGCAAATTGGCAATGGGGTAGAAGTCTTCATGGATGAATTCTCTACCTATGGAGCCACATTTGATCAAGCCTTGGAACTCCTTGAGAAAGTTCTGAAAAGATGTGTGGAAACTAATCTATGGCTCAACTAGCAAAAGAGCTACTTAATGGTCCAAGAGGGCACTATTCTAGGGCACCATATCTTACAAGCAGGGATTAGCGTAGATCTTGAAAAGATCAGGGTCATCCAAGGAATCACTAGTCAACCAAGCACTATAAAAGATTTTTGATCATTCCTTGGCCACACCGGTTACTACCGGCACTTCATTGAAAATTTCTCAAAGATCGCCAAGTCGTTGGTGGAACTCACAAAGAAAGATGCTCCATTCGTCTAGACCAAGGAATGTGAATCTGCATTTCAAAAGCTTAGATAAAAACTCATAGAAACTCTAATTCTACGGGCACCTGATTGGTCCAAACCCTTCCACATCATGACATATGCATCCAACTATGTGTTGGGAGTTGTGCTTACATAATGGGACGACCAAAAACGTCCACACTATATTCATTGTGCAAGCCATGGCATTGTGGGTGCTCAGCTTAACTACACCACCACCAAAAAAGAGTTAATGGTAGTGGTGTTCGCCTTGGAAAACTTTAACACTATGTGCTCAGGTACAAGGTGTTTGTGTATACCGACCACAGTGCCATCCAATTCTTGATGAACAAACCAATGGTGAGCCCCCATATCATACAGTGGCTGGTGATTCTTCAGGAATTTGACCTCACTATGGTAGACCGAAAGGGAACCATGAATGTGGTTGCTGACCACTTGTCTTGATTGTGATGGGATAACGTAGAAGAGTAGGAGCCACTCTCCAATCAATTTCTAGATGAACTCCTCTTCGTGGGAGCGATCAATACGCAGGTGCCCAAAGAATCACCTTGGTTCAGCCACATGCTCACCTATCTCACAACCCATAAATTACCAAAGGAGTGGGACCATCGGTAGAAACAACAATTTCTCCATAAGGCCAAGCACTTCATGGAAATCAACGGACACCTTTAAAAGGTGTCTGCAGATGGCCTAGTTCGATGGTGCATTCCTAATGATGATACATTGTGCCTCCTCCAAGATGCTCACGAGGGCCCTTTTGGGGGCCACTATGCTAGATGATGTACGACCATTAAGATCCTACTTGCAAGATATTACTAGTCTACACTCTTTAGGGATGCCCAATGGTTCGCTCACTCTTGTGAACAATGTCAGAGAGACGGTGGGATGACTGCACGAATGGAGAGACCTCAACAATGGATCCAACCATTGGAACCCTTTGACATTTGGGGCATCGACTTCATGGGTCCCATCACACCCATGTCCAATGGGAAGGCATACATCATCATCGCTATTGATTACTACACAAAGTGGGCAGAGGCGGAAGCCGTCATCAATTGTTCCTCAAACACTACTGCATGATTTGTCCAATAGCAAATCGTAAACAAGTTTGAAGTGCCACGTGCACTCATCTTAGATAATGGAATGCATTTCATGGGCATCACTTTTCATAAACTCATGCAACACTTGGGGGTCACCCATAAATTTACAACACCTTATCACCCCCAAGCCAACGGGTAGGACGAAGTCACCAATAGGGAGATCACCAAGATCCTCACTCAAACCATTAGTAAATATAGGAGGGACTAGAGCACAAAACTTAACGATGCCCTATGGACCTATTGCTCTACCTAGAAAATTCCTATAGGCTACTCTCCTTATGAGTTAGTGTACAGTAAGCTATCGAAACTTCTAGTCTAGGCAAAACTCTAGACACTATCTAGAGCCATTGACTTGGGCTTTGACTTGCCACTAGCACAATGAGAACGACTTAACAACTTAAGTGTGCTAGATGTGAATTGATTAGTAGCCTTGTCAGCAAATGAGATACACAAGGCCTATAATAAGAAATGTCATGACCTTAGAATTCGAAAGGTAACATTTCAATGTGGAGATAAGGTACTCTACTGAAACCCCACACACATACCACAATGTACCAAGTTTCAAAAACTCTGGAAGGGACCCTATATTATCTCCGAAACCTTCCCATCAGGGGCCTTGCTTATACACAAACTTGAGGAGCCCACGAGAACATAGTTGGTCAATAGGTAACAATTAAAACCTTTCTCTAAACTCCATCAAACTAGTGCTACTACCTTATCATCATAGGGACAACCTCGTTCCATTTTTTGGGTCTCCTCCTCCCAGCCTAGTCATGGGGGAGACCGTTCGCCATCCTAATCCACTCTACTAAGGTACTCACTATTTTTGGAACTTTTTTATTTTACACTTTTTTGTTTTCCAATATTGTTCGTATGTTTGCCAATTCTTACTTCATTTTTCTTTCTTAAATTACCCTTCTATTTATTTATTTTCTTATTTATATGTATGTGTGTGTGTGTTTAATTTTTAGTTAGTTACTAATAAATAACCTTATTGTCATCAGATGTGTGGTGCGGTTGGTTTTCGTTGCAATGGGTCACGTGAAATGGTCCACCTATTCTATTTTGCTCTCACCCTCCCATTGTTGTTCTTGGAATTTATGTCTACTTTCATCTCATAAAATCGGCAATGTGTCCACATCATCCACCCATTCATCCACTCCATGGTATTCCTCCCTTTGGAAACATGCAAACCCCCTTCACTTAAAAACATTTTAATTAATGTGTGACTTGTGTAGTTCCTAGACTTTGGGATGATCCAATGGTTTGAATTAGTTGTGACTTCAAGGGGAATACAACATTCATCGTACTTTTTCTTGGGTTGTGAAACTGTCCTCACGGATTTCTTACCACTCCAAGTTCTTTTATACAAGGAAGCTCCTTGGCAATTTGACCTTGCATGGTGTGGTCCTCATCGTAAAAACAAAAAAAAAATGAAGATTCAAAGCATACCCCTTGGTCGAATGCATGCAAACCAGCATGGGTCTTTGCATGGTGTGGTTCCCACAAAATAAAAATAAAAATAAAATAATAACTATGTGGGAATTCAAAGCACACCCCTTAGACCACCTCTCACAGGCCACAAGCACTAGTTATGGGACTTGCTTCGTCCCATCTAACTTAGTCCCATTTCACTTCCTTCCTCTCATGCATGTTGGAGTGATGCTTCTTTGTGGGTACATTCTTGTACTCTTGGGGGTGGACGAGTCTTCACATGTTGCTGAAATGTCACTATATGTGGTTGGTTTTGGGTTTGAACTCGGGAAAGGTCCTATCGGGTCACTTAACCACAACTTCACACGGGGTTTCATGTGACCGATAACCAGAATTCCAATTTCCACTCTTCTCTCTTCATCCATTTCTCTCCATGACTCACCTCACTACTTGTCTTATGTTTTGATGGTTTGTCATGGTTTCGATGAACTCCTAATGCTTCAACGGGTTCTCATGGATGAAGGTATTAACTTACGATCACCATTCCTTGACTCCAAGGCCCATGAACTCCGGTGTTGATGATATGCAAGGGCTACTAAGGCTACTACCTGCTATGGGGAGGACTCACTTGCATATCCCTAGTTCATTCATTAGTTTCCCATCCTCTTGATATTATTGGTTGATAGTTTTTGTGCTACCCATCGCTCGAATTCTTCTCCGCAGAGTCCTTTCTCACAACATTCTCCAAACTTTGACTCTATTTCTCACCCCACTTACCTTCCTCTTCCTCTCAGCCGAGTTCTCGATCTTTCAATCTCTTCAACTGTCCCAATTTGGCATTTTAATTTAATTTTTTGGGCTTTTTATTGTTTGGTCAATGCTGGTCAACACTCGCAACACCCTTGCATTGACTAGGCCCCGTATACGTAGCCCCCTGCGTCTACGCGGCCCCGTTGACGCAGCACAAAAACTCTATATATACACTCGTTGCACTATGACTTTTTGGCCATTTTGCACACAAATTGGGGGCAGATTTTACATTTTCTCCAACTCACCT
>MNCI01015735.1:97055-145793 GCA_015680685.1 Gnetum montanum | reverse complement strand
CATTTTGAGCAACTTGTGCACAATTTAATTAATGGTTATGTTTGATTGCAGATGACATAGAAATCGAGGCATCCAAGGGGAGAAGGACCATCCCAACCAAGGGACAAGTGACGAAGAACGGGAAGAGGACAAGGTGTGCAACACCCAGAGCACACGAAGGGCTCCCATGTAACTGGCCCCCTCCGCAAAGGACTTGATGTGGAATCTGTTCATCAGATTCCTAAAGAGGAGATCCCTAATGAACAATCGCAAGGGGATGAGACTCTAATGATAGCACCACAGCTTGAGGTCACCTTGACCTAGGCATGTCTTGACGCTATTATGCCAAGAGAGGTGCAACGAATGGTCTTGCAAGAGTTGAACTTCGGACCATTTCTAGAGAATGCACTAGAAGATGTGAAAATCCAATTCCAAAACTCTCCTATGTGGCCAATCATCACATCTAGTGGTGAATGGTATTTAGGAGAGACTTACCTCTTCTAGACAAATCAAAAACTGGGGTCCAGAGTAAGAATCAAGGACATTTATGTCTCTTACTCTGTGGAAGCGATTGCACAAGCTCTAAGGTTGCCAGAGATCAGAGTTAACATGGTGGAGATTCCTAAGTAAGAAGATCCCAAGGTAAAAGGGGAGTGGATCAGGTGATGCTATGGGGTAGATCACAAGGAGTTTAGCACTTTAACCACCGCAGAGAGGGTATACTCAAAAATTGTGTCTTACCACTTGAATCCAATAGTAAGACCTAGCAAGATCATAGCCTTCTCTACTCATGGATGTGCTGCTCTAAGCGGAAAGTTCCAAAACATCTTTCCACAGTTGTTGTTTCTAGAGATTGAGAAAAGATTCGCTGAAAGCGAACATGGAAGGCGGGCTTTACCCTTTCCCTGCTTAATCAAAAAATTATGCAAATGAGCAGGGATATCACGATACGCCAACGACACACTTCAGCATGCCTCGATTGCCTCATGGCGGGAGATGATGAAGGATAAGACTCCAACCATCATACAACTTGAGGAAGAGCAGCAACCACCTCCACCGCCTGCGCAAGTAATAAGGTCGGGCTTGTAAACAATCGCAAAACACATACACAAAATCCAACAATCACTCTTAAGTCAACAAGAGTAATCTATAGAGACTGGTGGAGGAGAAGACCCTTCAATCTATCACCCTACGATGAGCCATCTAGAGCAAGTGGCTCAATTAGTGACTCTGCTAGAGGGAGCAGAGTCGATGTTCTTTGTCGCTAGGAAACAAGCGCCCATAAGAACTAATCCTAGTGTCCAAAAAGTAACGGTCTCCACCTAACAGTTATTTCCCAAAATTTTAGGAAATGTTTCCACTTTTTCAATATGCTTGGAGGATGCAGAGGGGGCGATTGTCCTGGTGATGCAGCACCAGGGACAAGAAATTGCAGCTGAAGTGGTTGCTAAAAAAATTGGTATGGCCTTTAATGCACTAGCAGCACTTGTACCAAATGTACATGAACTTGAAGATATACAAGTATCCACAGGGACTTCATGTAGCAAGATCGATTTAGCCCAACATGAAGAATTGTTGGACCGACTGGTGGGAACCGGGCAACCACTTCTGGATGTCTTGGATATTTTGGATAACATCACTGCAACTCAGTCAGAGTTTCTCTCAGCAAGGGACAAGAGCCTCATCTTGGAGGGGAAACTCGAAGTAGCTCAAGCAAATTGTTAAAACTTGGCGATGGAATTTGCCCAATTAAGGGTCCAACTTACTGATCCAGCTCTTCTCAACCTTGAACTCACCAGAGATGAAGCTTTTCAATAGCTTCAATCCAAAATCTAGACGATTGAGGATGAGTGAGAGTCGACGATCTTTAATAAGTCCTTGACAGATGCTCATGCATATCACCTAAACAAGGACTTGACAAAGGTTTTCCAAGAGAATGTCTGGTTGACCGTAGAGGTTCATCACCTGCGCAATGTTGGTGTTGAAAATCAACACATGAAAGACTTTATCCACAAACAGCAGGAGGAGCTAACCAAGGTGAATTCTGATGTAAGGACATTGGCCATCAAAAATTGAAATCTATCTATGGAGAAGGTTTGAGCCTTGCGACAAAAATCAACTATTAAAATCGCCACTTGGAAAAATAAAGGCCTTAAGTTTAAAAAAGTTAAAGATCATTATAGGGACCAAGCGGGATTGTAGAAGGAAGTAAATGAAAAGCAGATTCAAGTTGCAATGACCAAACTAAACTAGGCACTCCAATAGCTTCGAGAAGGAGGTGAGGTATGGCAAACCATCTTTGATGGATTGAACGCCTACAACCAGGCTGAGATCTGCCATAAGGAACTACAGGTTGAGGAAATGACAGAGTACATGGAGTTGGCCAACCTTCGTTATGCAAACCTGGCTATGTTAACATCCGGAAGGCCATGGTCTGACCTAGAAAAGCAAGTGGCCACCTTGTATTTTTTATACAAGGGGTAGTTCCAAGCGCATAAAGTGACGAAACAAAAATTGGAAATAGCAAATGCAAAACTTGAGGTTCTCCGCACATGTTTTAGAGGGCAACGTGTGGTCATTGAGAACTTGGCCCGATGAATGAATGACTACCAATAGCTGCAGACATCAATCCAAGTGTTCGACATCGAATGAAAACAGTTCGTGACCTGGTTTATCAATCCGAAAGAACTCTTTCCTGCAGTTCCATGCCCTTGGGAGGTTACAGTCCCAGCACACATTGGTAAATTTTCTTGGATAGTGAAAAATCCTAGAAGCAAAGAAGAGAAAATGAGGACTCTCTTAGAGGCTTTTCGATTGCCTCCAAAAGTTGTAGTTGCTACGGGCCAACCATCATTCCCGCCACCGCTGCCACATGCACCAGAGGCTAGTAAAGGTCTATCAAAACCACTACCATCAGGGATGGTGTGATCTCCTCTAGTAATTTTTGCATCTTTCAGCACAGCAGAGAATCCAGGATCATAGGGGTATTTAATTTTGTCTCTGAACACCACTATTTTATAATTCATTCTTCTCTATACACTTCAGCACTTGGTGCATCAGTAAATTCAGTGTCTTTGTAGGTGTGTTGTGTCATGTGTGTTGTAATAAGAACTTCATACCTTCCAAATTGTAATGAAACTCAAGGATGAGTTTTCACTCAGTCATGGGGGTATGATGAAGTGCTCATCAATCGATGCGTCGATTGGGCTATGTATACAAGGCCCCATATATGCGGTCGTGTTGACACAGCCCCGTCGATGCATCTTTTCATGCATCTAAGTGGCCTCGTTTACGCAGCATCTGTTCTAGCCTATAAATAAGTGTGCTTCCACCACACTTAGGCATCTTTTGGCAGTTGTAGAGAAGCTCTTTTAGTTTGTTTCTGTGAGAGTTAGAATATTTTCCAAGTGCCCACAACATGTGTGAGAAAGATGTCTGGCTCTTCATTCAAGCACTAATGTATGTGAGCCCATTGGTGTGACCAGAAATAAAGACGAGCTTTTCAAGCATTCCATGCAGTAATTGGATTTATTCATTTAAGCATTTAATAGTTTAATATTTCTATGCTTTAATAATTCCTTAAGTTTTCATTGTTAGCACTTTAATCATCATCGCTCTTTTATATCTTGTAAAAACCATAAGTACAATCATCTCAAACATAAACCCAACACTTGGCAACCCAATGATGCTTAACGTCTGGTAATCCAGTAATGGTTAGGGGATGCTCAAGATGTGCACAGAAGATGGGATCAGATGCTTATGCTAGGAAGAGTTAAGAGATAGATTAGGATAATTATAGATTACGCAATATTCCATTCCTTACATTTCATTTCAAGAATTAGACTTTAGAGGATAAATAGAAAAGCCACAAAAATCATTTACCTTAATCTCACATAATCATCACATTAGAACACCACAAGTGAGGTTGGGAAGACAATGACCGTGCTAACACAAGGTTTTGCTGGTTAGGGTTTGGTGTATGCCAAGTGCTTACAGTCTATGGAATTCGACTAAGTCGTGTGTGAATGCTCGTGATTTGCATGGTTGGGCGTAGGGGTACCTCATCGCTCATTAGAGGTCAAGGACCAAGTTAGAGAAGCAAGTTACTAATTCCAACCTCCTCTCAGAGGCAAATTGGAGCTACAAAAAGAGATAAAACAAAAGTTAAAGACAAAGAATGCAGAGCTTAAAGTTCTTAGGAGCCAATTCACTAATCAACCATTTGCTGTTGAGAACCTAGCAAGGAGAATGAATAATTACTAGAAACTACTAAAGCTAGTCAAGATGTTCAACATTGAACATAAAACCTTCACAACCTAATTATCAACACGAATGAATTATTTCCTTCAATGCCATGCTTATGGCATACTCTTACATCAACCCACATCAGCAAAGCCACATGGACCGTCTATGATCCACAGAGCAAGGAAAAGAAGATGAAAGTATTATTACAAGCTTTCAAACTTCTAGCATCAATAATGGTAGCAACAGGTCAACCTCAACATCTAGCAACATCAAGATGGGATGAAGAATCAGCAAAGTCATGATATTCTTCACCTCTAGGCATTACTTTAGAATTCATCATGTCTTTGACTATTTTATAGGAACCAACTGAAATTTTATAAAATGTCCAATTTTGTTGTAATGAACACTCATTTTTGTAACAATGTACAATCTAGCACTGAACGTTAGTTAGAGTTAATCAGTATATTTTCCTATTAATATATTTTATGCTTTCCCAAATTTTGTAAGACGCTCAATCCTCCATTTCTTCACTCAAGGATGAGTGTTCAATTAATTGTGGGAGTATGATGAAACATCAATAAGATAGGATGCATCGATGAAACCCCATCAACATATCCCCATCAATGCATGTTAGAATGCGTTGACGTAGATACATCGACACTGATGTAGTCATTGCCTATACAAATGTGTGTGCCCCTCGCATTTATGACATGTTTTGGTCATATCGTTAGCCAAATTCTTGTAGTTTCTTCCTTTTAAAGTTAGAATATTTTCTTTTGAGTGCATGTAGTGTGGATCTATGAGATCATACAACATTTTATTTGAGTGCCTATATACCTGAATGAATTAGCATGAACAACAATAAAATCAATATTTCCTACATTCACTGTAGCACTTAGACTAGTTTAATCTTACCTTTTTGTACTTTACTTTACATGCACTTTTCATTGTTATTGTTAATTAAATAATTAATGTTATCATTCATAAGTAATGTAATTACAACCATTTCGAGCATAACCTATTATTGCTTGGTAATCCTAGTAGTAGATGGTATGCCTAGTAGTAAACACTTGGTAACCTAGTGGTGTTAATATCTGTTTAGGATGTGTATGGTGAATGGGGATGGATACTTCATGTTAAGATAGTAAGTTAATGAAATAGCTAATTAGTTAATCAATTTAGTTATTATATCCATACTCGATCATCTAACTAATAGGAGAGAAATAATAAAATCATTATAAAATACATATATTATGTCTTAACCGCACTTAACCATACATATAGGTAAACACAAGTGTGGATTACGAAGATAGTGATCTACAACTTGACAATTCACTATTTAGAAATGTTAGCCACTTAGGAGACTAGGTCTACAAAGTTCAACCAAATCTCTAGGAAACACTTGTGGTTTGTATGGTTGGGCATAGGGGATACCCACTACTCATCAACAATGTAAAGATTTTCATAGGCTTAATTATTTAATTTAATGCATATATACTCTTAGATGTATTTCAATAGGTCAACTCTAATTTTTTTCACTAAATCATATGATTATATTACTATCTATACTATTATCACTGTTATTATTGTTATTTTTGTTAATTTCCTACATAAGTGAATATAATCTACTTACTAGAGTAGTTTGTTAAAGTTTTGTATCGTTTGTTTTACTATTATTTAAGCTAAGTCATAGATCTTTTGAATATTTTATGATTAAATGTTGAAATCCAATTACCCTTAGAAGATTTTCTTTTTATCAATTATCATGTCTTTATAAGTATTTGGCTATGCATATTTTATTATTTATGCACATTCAGTTATGTGCATTCAATCTTTATTATGCACATTTAGTTATGCATCTTTTATTCTTATAATGCACATGTGATTATATAATACTCTGTTCATTAAATAGTTTTGGACTATAACCCTACCCAAACAATATCCATTATTACTTGTAATCATTAAACTAGATTTCAATGTTTATTTTTACTTATAATTAAATATTGTGTAAATTAGTCTTGTTAAGCAAGTACTTTAGGATGATGTCCTACGTAAAATGTAACCTTACCAATGTATCTAAAACATTTAAAAACATTGGTTTTGACCCTTGATTCAATTGAATTGAAGTTACAATTCTTGAGATATCACATTTTTAGTTTACTAAAAATACTATAAAAATTTTGACATTTGAACTGGACAACTATGATAAGTAAAGATCAAATATAATTTTAGCATATGAATGGATAAAGTACTTGATTAGGATTTTGTAGGTTCAATAAAAATTTTATTTGGAATCTGTATGTGGTTGGCTTAGTGTTTATATCTAAAGGGTATTAGTTAAGAAAGAGAAATGAGAAAAAAAACTTATAAAAATGAAAATGTTTAAAATTTCTTTTTAAAATAAAAATTAAGTTTCAAAGTTAAAGTCAGTTCACATGTGTAATGTAAGGTGTTTAAAAAGTAAAAAAATAGTATAAAACATATAATCCTATATAAACGTTATTTGACATACATTCCTTCCATTGCCTCTTTTGTTTTTTCTATGACCTAGCCTATTCATCAAGTTTTCTAATTTTTCTAAAATAAAAATCATTTTTCACCTTGTTTCTTCATTTCCAAGATGATATTAGCTCAGTTTCTTCCATTTTAAGCATGTTTCTTATACTTTTGAACATGTATCAAGTTAAAGTATTGTGTTGCATGTGATTCTTCCACTTATAAATAGATTATGGTCTTTAGTACCTCTCATTTCAATTTGTAGGGGATTTCTAATGTGTTAGTTCAAAGCAAAGTAAAAGTTGATTTTGGGTATTTTGTCAAGAAATAAAGACAATAAGAAGATTTTGAAAGCCCTATCAACACAATTAGAAATCTTATTTTACTTTCCTTTGCATGTAACTCTTCTATTTGTTGTGGTTTTTGTATGCTTTCCTTCTATTTTCTAGTTTTTTATTATTCTTTCATCATTTTAATTATTAAACCAAGATTCTATCAAATTGTGTGATTTTAAGCTTATTTTTATATGAAAACTTGTATTATCATCTTGCCTAAATCATTTTCTAACTTTTTGGTGAATATTTTGAATTGTACAAACTTTGTCAACTTTCATCCTTAATATTTTATGATTATTTTGGATTAGCTCTTAATATAAACAAAATTTACCAAAAATTTTTATGGAATTTTAGTTATTATGGATTTTTGGCTATTTTGGAAATATTATAGATTTTTGGAATAAAATAATAGTATTTATGTAACTAATTTTGCTCAATTGATAGTGGGAGCCATGAATCTTTTAGATGCCTCCATCTACATGTAATAGTAAAGTGTTCTTTAGTGGGATCAATCCCATAGGAGTAAGGGTTGGATGAATCTCCTATCCTGGATTTTGATTCATATGTTCATGTGAGGCTAGGAAATTAGTCAAGACCATAACACAAAGTAGTTAAGTCTAGTGGTATGAAGTGACGCATAGTTAAGACTTATCTTTCCAATGATACATGTAGCTCGGTTGTTAAGGATGTTAGTAGTGAGACTATTGCCAAGTTCTAGCCATGAGTCGCTTGTTTGGGATCATGAGAATATTCTGAAGATAGTAGTAAGCATATTTTATGACCTATTGATGTGTCCCTTTAGCAGGAAGGGTAAACAAGAGCTAGCCTTTGGAGATGCCTAGATAAAGCTTTTGATTTTTGGATTTTATTTGGATTTTCAAAAAAGTTGTGGCATTTATGGCCTCAGAAACGTTTTGAATATTTAATTAGAAATTTTTATCTAGCTTGATGAGTGGTCGAAGGTACCCCTATGCCCAACCATATGAATCACGAAGCGTTCATGCACAATCTGGTCAAATTTCGCAGACTCCCTAGTTTCCGATGCATTAGGCTTCTAGAAAGTGAATCTTGCCCTAAGGTTGTTCCTTGTCTTCCCAGTTACACTTGTGAAGTACAAAGGTATGGTTAAGTGTAATTAAGACTTATGATTTTTTTCCTTTTATGTTTTATGTTCTTTGGTGCTTGAAGAGAGAGATAAAGTAATTTAATAACTAATTTGATCTAACTAACTAACTCATCTCTAGCTAATCTCACGTATCCACTACCGGGTTACCAAGCGCTACGCTACTAGGTGCACCAAGTAATAACACTGCTGGGATTACCAAGCGAATATGTGTTTACACTTAAAGTGGTCGTACTTATGTACTTAATCTATTTAGCTTAATTAATTAAAGTCTAATTTAGCTTAATTGATTGAATATTTAATAAAAATAATGAATGCATAAATAAAACATTTAAGCTATCCAGAATGCTGCAAGGTTTATCAAGAAGCTGGTCTTTATTGTTGTACACACAGGTGTGGTTCAAGTACAATAGTACTTGAATAAAGATCCATACACTCAATGACTCTTACTACAGGCACTCAAGAAAAATATTCTAACTTTCAAATAGACACACTACAAGAGCTTTGCTACTACTATGAATCTGATCCCCATAAATATAGCTGGGAGCTTGTATTTATAATTTTTGCACTAGGGTTGCATTGATGAGGCCTTGTCAATGTAGCAAATGCTATGTCGACATGGTCCCATCGACGAGAAACACCACATAAATAGAGCCTCGTTGATAGGGGCCCATCAATGAGGTCGCATTAATGGGGGCCTATCAATGTGACACTTTGATGCTTATCATACTCCCAAGACTAAATGAAAAATTGTCCTCAAATTATTTTACAAAATTAGGAAGGTATGAGATTATTGACTAACTCTTAACAAAATAAAACAAACTGACTTGACAAAACTGAGTGCTCAAGTGTAAAAATCAATAGATTACAAAAAACTATGGTGTTCTTGACACAAAATTAGACACCATGACATGACTACAAAAATTTGGATAACACATTGTCTGATAGTGTGCATATGGTGGTGAAGATCAGAGAGTCTCAGGCAATGGTGACTCTTGAGGCTCTAAAGGACCTTCACTGGCTCCAAGCATGTGCAATAGTTGAGGCAGCTATGGTTGTCCTATTGCAACAAAAACCTTTGGTGGAAGGTGAAAGGCATCAAGCAATACCTTCATCTTCTCCTCATTCGCGAAAGCCATTAAGCAATGCCTTCATCTTCTCCTCCTTACTCCAAGGATCATTCAAAATCCATGTGGCATCACCAATGTGGGCTACACTGGGAACATCCCATGAACAGGGCATGATCGAGAATATCTTTGTTACTCTGATAAACTAAGCAGTGAATTATTTGTGTTCAATGTCGAATGCCCTTACTACATTTTGTAGCTCCTAGTAGTCGTTCATCCTCTTGGCCATGTTCTCAATAATTGATCGTTGGTCTATGAAGCATGCATTGAGAACTTTAGGTTCAACATTAACCACTGCAAGCTTGTCCTTGGTGTCCTTGTGGTGCTTAAACTCGACTTCATACAACAAGTATGAGTTGGCCACCGGCTTCTCTAATTCAGATCATGATCGTTCGACAATCAACATGGCCAGATTTGCATAATGGCTATTGGCAAGCTACATGTATTCTATCATCTCCTTGATCTGCAACTCCTTTGTGTAGATTTTTACCTTTTTGTAGGCATCTATCTCATCAATGATGGATGTCCAAACTTCTCTGCCTTGCTAGAGTCACTGGAGCACTTCATTTCCTTTTTCCTTCACCAATTGAATATGTGTTTCATTTACTTCCTTCTATAAACTAACCTGCTCTCTGTAATGATCTTTGACTTTCTCAAATTTGAGAGGTTTAGATTTTTAGGTGGCTCCCTCAATTGCAATCTTCTAGTGAAGGGCATGCACCTCCTCCATGGAGAGATTCTTTTTCTTTACTACCAACCTCCTTAGTTCTATGTTTGCTCTAGCTAGTTCTATGTTTGCTCTAGCTAGTTGATGGATGAAATCAGTTAATTGTTGCTTATTTGAATTAACATTTTGCAGGTGATGGTTCTCTATGATCAATTGGACATTCTCTTGCCAGGTCTAATCTAAAGACTTTTGAACCTTATGTTGTGTGGCTTCTACTAAGGATTTGTAGAACACCATCATTTCCATTGCACCCTCAACCCCTTTGAACTTAGTGTGAAGCTATTCCATAGCCTCATCTCTTGTTAGTGTCAAGTTAAGAAATGCAAGATCGGTAATTTAGGCTCTTATTGTGGCAATTTTCACAGCCAAGTGTTTGTTCTGCTCCTTCGTTGTTTGCCCCTCCAATATGATATTTTTACCCCTTGCCTCCAACAACTTTGACTGGGTTGCAGTGATATTGTACGAAAGGTCAAAGACATTCAAAAGCAATTAACCCATTCCCACTAGTCAGTCCAATAGTTCCTCATGCTATGCTATACTTTTTCTATCGCTTATGATTTTTCTGGATGTCTACACATCTCCGAGTGCAGTGATGTTTAGTATGATGGTCGTAGGTGCATTAAGCATTTTGGCAATCCTATCAGCAACCATTTCTACTATTGTTTCCTATCTCTGGTGCTACATCACCAAAATTTTTGCCCCCTCATCCTCCTCAAAGCACACTAAGGAGGTCACAGCATTTCTAGAGATTTTTAGATGTTTGTTGTTCTACGAGAGATACTGTGACCTCTCTGGTGCTCAAATTCAACCCCACAGGAAACTACGTTTTTCAGGCTAAGAAAATGTATCCACCCTCATCCATCAAACTAATTATTTGGGCCACCTCATTAAGGTGACTCATGGCTAGTCAATAGATGGATGGGTCCCCACCACTCATGCCTATTCATTACTCTTGTTCACTCAAGAGCCATTCTCTATATTCTTGCAACTGTTGGACAGTTGCAACGATGTTTGGTATAGTTGTTTGAGTGGCAGGTGGAGGTGTTGGTCGCTACTCCACTTCATGGATAGTTGTGACAGATGTCTTATCCTTCATCATTTCTACCTAGTTGGCAACCAGAATAGTTTTGACACTGTCATTGATGTAACGGACTATCCCTCCCCTTTAAAAAAGTTTCCTAATGAGGCATAGGAAGGGGAGTGCCTTCCTTCAATGTTTATTTGCTTTAAATCATTTCTCCATCTTTAAATAAATCAACTGCAAAAGGTTAACCTAGAGTCTCCCACTCAGAGCAATGCATGCTCCGACAGAGAAGGTAGTGATTTTGCTTGGCATCATCATGGGCTTGAGGTGGAAGGCCACAATCTTGTAATGCATCCTCCTTACCAATGTGAGTGTGCCAAACTCCTTGCAATCGACACCATAACACCATTGCACCCATTTTTTCTTAATGCCCAGATCTTTCTGCATTAGGATTTCAATAAGATTTACCCCTATGTTGGGCAACCCAAGTGCTGCACTAATGGCCTGTGCTGAATAGGACACTAAGATGTCCTTGATTTTCACTGTTGCTTCAGGCTACCTATTGTTTCAGAATAGGAATGTTTCTCCCACATCCCACTCCCTCGTGTAAGTGCTGATTGGCCACATGGGAGAGGCCTTAAGCTGGTCATGTACTTCTCTTGGTGCATTGTCCAGAAAAGGGCTAAAATTTAACTCCTAGAACACTGATTTTTGGACCTTCCTTAATTTAATCTGATTTAGGAAAACCTCTATTAAGGTCACCTTAAGATTTGTAGGTTGTGCTAGTGCATCATCCTGATGGGAGTGTGCTGTTGCTACTGCTACTAGTTCTAGAATCTTTCTAATAGATTCCACTTCTACCTCTTCTTTGAGAGGACCTATGGCATGGGTTGTGAGTGGTTCTTCATGGGGATATTCTTGGCCTCTTTCTATTCTAGGTTGTTTCTCCCTTGGTTCAGATGGTCTTACTTCTTGTGTGTGCTTCTCTTTTTGTGTCATCTGTGGTCACAACACATTCACGGATTAGTAAATATAATGTGTAACTTTACATTTTTTGGAATACATTTTCTTTTTGGTTAGTTACATTTTGGCTAAGGTTGGACCATGGTAGATTGATTATTTTATTAATTATTTATTATAAATGTCACTGAAGCTCGTTGGAAAGGTTTAACTCTTGTAATTTGGTGTTTAATGGTTGATTTCTTAGTTAAACCTTTGTAGGAGTTGGAAAAAATTACAAAAAATATTCTATCAAAAATGGTACATTAGTGGCCCCCAAAATGAAGAGCTTACCTTTAGTAGCTGCAAGGTCAAAGAACAGAGTGATTTGGATAAATGGTTGGTAAGTTTAGGCTCTAGAAGGTTCTAGGCTCTGAAAAATTGAAAACCACCTTTGGTGTTTATGAGAAAATGTAAAATTTTCCAAGTGGGGTCATGCCTATTTATACTATTTTTGTCTTATGTCGATGGGGCCCTATATATGAGGCCTCATATGCAAATCAACTCCATTGACGAGGCCTCGTATACTAGGCCCATCGACAAAAATTTTCAAACATCAATATCTCAAAAAATATAATGAATTTTTCAATGAAATTAGGGTCTATGGAATTCCAAAAAAGCCAAGAATATGATAAAATCATAGAAGAGGGTCTTTGAAAGCTCAAAAATTTAAAAATTTGATGGAAAATGTATTTAATGAATAAAATTCATAAAGGAACACATGGTGTGATGCAAAAGATGGGTGTACGAAAGATTCAATTTGCAAAAATGTCAAAGGATAAGGTGCTTAACAAATCTGACCAAGAGATATGCAAGTGGATCCTTCCCATAGTAGGCACATGCCTTTTTTTTCCCTTGCATAACCTCAATCGAAGGAGTCCGTGGGCCCAATCGGTGACTAATCGTCAATGGAAGTTAAGGACCAAAACCAGGAAGATTCTACCTAGGAATTCAAATACGTTAGACCAAGACATAGAATCAAGAACATGGACACTAACAATGAGGTGAATTATTGTCAGCATAGATAGATGATAGAGAAGGTGGAATGGAATTCCAACTAAGGTCATAAAAAGTCCCTTGTGAAGTTTTATGTTTAAAAGGACCGAAGAAGATCCATCCTTAGTCCAGAGCAATACCAACCTCTTTCAATGACTTTGCATCACCACTCTAAGACTGATCCATCCCCTCAAGACACAAGAGTGCTCCCATAAAACAACTGCCATTCCATAAAGAGAAGAAAAGGGAAGTAAGAAGTAAGATAGGGCCTTAGCTAGAGGGGACCTTCAAGCATGGGTGCATGTCTTTCTAGTCCCATAACTAGTGCTTGTAGCCCATTTATTTGTTTAAGGGGTGTGCTTTGAATTTCAATCATGTTTTTTTCTCTTGTTTGTTTTTTTCTTCTCTCTCTTCTTTCTTTTTGGATTTTTTGATGGGAAACACACAATGTAAAGACTTTATTTGACTTCCTATTAGTGGTTGAAATGGAATAGTAAGAAGTCTATGAAAAACACTCAAGCACTCAAGTAAGTAGAAGAGTACAAAGAGTATTGAATACTATTAAAGTTACACCTTGTTCAAACCTTTGAATCTTTCCCAATTCTGGAAACTACCAAGGTCACAAATTTATTAAAAGTTCCTTTAATGAAAGGGACCTCAAACTTCCCAAACAAGGAAAACCATAAAGTTTGAAAATGGGTGGATGATGTGGACTCACTGCCTATTCCATGAAAAAGAAACCATGACTGGTACAAAAATTCAAAAATAGAAACCAAACATTAGCAAACCAAAAATATAAAGCACAAACCACCATTAGTAACAAGTACAGCACCACAATGTCCTTTTAACAATAAAGCACTTTTATTAGCAAAAATTTGAATATCACACTCAAACAAAGTAAAATATATAAGAAAATGTAAAATATTAAAGAAAGATTCAAACGTACTAACAATGGTGTAAAAAAAATGATGTAAAAATATAAAAATTTTGAAAATTAAAAAGTTGCAAAATAAATAACTTGCAAAATAAAAAATGTGGAAATCAAAAAATAGAAAAACTGAGGAGCCATGTGGATGATTTAGCATAGATGGCCATCTCCCCCACAACTAAGCTAGAAGGAGGAGATCTAAAAAATTGAGCATGGTTGTCCATCCATTGAGGCGTTTGTTGTACTAGCTTGCTTTGGCTCACGGAAAAGCTTCACTAGTTGGATGTTGACCAACTACTTCTTATTTAGGCTCTTAAGTTTGTATATGATCATGGCCCTAAAAGAAAAGGTTTTGTCAATTATGTAAAGTACTTCTCACAAAATTTGGAATTTTGTTTTCTAAGGTACATATGTGGGATTCTAGTAAAAAACCTTATCTCCCAATTGAAATTTCACTTTCTGTATTCTTCAGTCATGTCATTGTTTATTGAATGCCTTGTGCACTTCATTCAAAGTTAGAACCACCAATCAATTTTTGTCTAGCATGTTGAGGTTGATCAATCTTTCTTTTTGGGCTAGACTTAGGTCAAGATTTAGGTCATACATTGTTGAGAGTGTATGGAGCTCAAATTGAACTAGAAGTATTAGAAGTTTTTTGTACACTAACTCATAGGGCTAGTAGCCAATAGGATGTTTCCATGTTGAGTGATAGAATCAAAGGGCATCGTTAAGTTTTGTGCTCCAATATTTCCTATGTTTGCTTATGGTTCTTGTTAAGATCTTTGTGATCTCCTAATTAGTTACCTCTGCTTGACTGTTGGCTTGGGGATGATGAGGTGTTGCTAATTTATGTTCAATCCCCAAGCATTACATTAATTTTCTAAAAGTGGTACCTCTAAAATGAGTTCCATTGTTAGAAATAAATGCATGTGCCATCCCAAACCTATTTACAACATTTTGTTGTATAAATCTAGTAGCAATGGATGATGTATAATCGATGACAGCTGCTACTTCTACCCATTTGATGTAGTAGTCAATTGCTACAATGATATAAACCTTTCCATTGGACATGGGTGTGATGAAACCCATGAAGTCTATGCCCCATATGTCAAAGGGCTCCAATGGCTAAATCCACTGTTGACGATCCTCCATTTGTGCAATCATCCCACCATCCCTTTGAAAATGCTTACAAGATCGAAGATTATAGGCCAATAGTATCCTACCATCATGAATTTTATGGTTGTGCATCTCCCTACATAGTGGCCTCCACAACGGCCTTCGTGAACATCCTAGAGAACACATGGTTGATCCATATCAGGGACACACCAACGAACTAGGCCATCAGCACACACCTTGTAAAGATATCCATTAATTTCCATGAAGTACTTTGCCTGATGAAGAAATTATTGTTTCTTCCTAAATTCCAGATCTTGTGGCATCTCCTAAGTGAGAAGGTAAGTGAGGATGCCATCATACCATTTTGGTTTAGCAGGCACTTGGTCATTCATTACTTCAATAAAGAGGAGTTCATATGAAAATTGATCAGAGAGTGGACTCTCCTCCTCTTTATTATCCCATATTAACTAAAAAAAGTGGTCAATGATCACATTCTCAGCTCCTTTTCGATCTACCATTGTGAGATCGAATTCCTGCAAGATCACAAGTCATCATATGATATGAGGGCTCACCATCAGCTTATCCATCAGGAAGTGGATGGCATTGTGGTCTGTATGCACAAATATTTTATAACCAAGCACATAGTACCTGAACTTTTCAAGATCATACACCACTACCATTAATTCTTTCTTTGTTATGGTGTAATTTAGCTATTCACCCACAATGCTTCAGCTTGTGCAATGAATGTAATATGGACATTTTTTATCATCCAACTACATAAGCATAGCTCCTAAGGCATAATTAGATGCATCTATCATTATGTGGAATGGTCTAAAATAGCTTGGTGCTCGTAGTATTGGAGTTTCTACAAGTTTCTCCTTTAGTAGTTGGAATGCATGTTCGCACTCCTTGGTCCAACCAAATGAAGCATCTTTCTTTGTAAGCTCAACCAACATATTTGTGACCTTAGAGAAATTCTCTATGAATCATCTGTAATAGCCAGTGTGTTCAAGGAATGATCTAACATCTTTAACTATCTCGAGCTGATGTGTGATTCCTTGGATGACCCTTATCTTTTCAAGATCTACCTCAATCCTTACCTAAGTAATTTTGTGTCCTAGTGCTATGCCTTCCTCGACCATTAGATGGATTTCTTGCCAATTAAGCCTAAGGTTTATTTTGACACATCTTTTCAGTACCTGCTTAAGGTGGTTCAAGGCTTCCTCAAATGTAGCCCCAGAGGTAGAGAATTCATCCATGAAGACTTCTATCTTGCTACCAATTTTTTATTGGAAAATACTAAGGACTAGGCATTGAAATTTTCTAAAGACATTGCATAGATTGAATGGCATCTTACAATATGAAAAAGTCCCCCATGAACTCGTGAATGTTGTCCTGGCCTAATCTTCTGGTGCAATTTGGATTTGGTTATAGCCACTATAACCATCTAAGAAGCTATAATAGCAAGGCCCAAAGATAGTGTCCAACACTTGATTGATAAATGGTAATGGGAAATGATCTTCAAATGTTTCCATGTTCAACAACCTAAAGTCAATGTAGACCCACCACTTACCACCTTTCTTTGACACAATTACGAGTGGGTTAACCCACTCACTATCCACGATGGGATAGATGAACCCCATTGATGAGCAGCGAGGTATCCCTACACTCAACCATACGAATACGAGCGTTTACGCACGATCCAGTCGAACTCCGTGGACAGGCTAGTTGTGGTATCTAGATAGTTACACGTTGATAGTAGTTCACTATCTTCCCACCTGGACTAGTATTTGCTTTGTCACGTATGGTTTAGTCCAGAGTGAGGCGTATGATGTGATCCTAAACTACTGCTACTCCTAGAGACAATGAAGAATAATATTGATTAAACTAATGAGTAATAGAAAATGAAGTCTAAGCTAACCTAAGTGCGATGAGCATCTGTTCCTTAATCATCCATACACATCTTGGACCTCGTGCACGACTACTACTGGGATTACCAAGTGTAGATCCTAGGTACGCTACTGGGTTACCAAGTAGTCACACTGTGATTAAGTTGTACTCATTTTGCATTTAACAACAGGAACAGTAAATGATGATAAAGAAATATTAACTAAGAAAGAAATAAATATCAACTAAGAAAGTAATAAATAACAAAAACAATTAACAATTAAACTAAGTGAATGCTACAATGATGAAGTAATCTCAATCTTTATTTCTGATCATGTGCACATCCAAGTACGTCACACTCAAATAAAGGTTCCGTACAATTACAAGCATCACACTGCAGGCATGGACTGGGAAAATATTCTAACTCCTATGGAAACAAACTGAAAGAGCCTAGCTAACAATACTAAAAAGATCCCTAAATGAGGTGGAGGGCCCTCTTATTTATAGGCCAAGATAAGTGGCTACGTAAACGGGGCCTCGTCGACGTAGGAAGGCTCCATTGACGTGGCTGCGTATATGCAACCCCATCGATGCATCGACTTAATGACACTTCATCATACCCCCACGACTGAGTAAAAACTCATCCTCGAGTCAAAGTGAGGAATAAGCTGAATTGAATACACAGCGGATAGGTATGGGATTATTGACTGACTAGAAATTTATTCATGTCGTAGTGGAGAATTAAACAAAATTTGGACACAAACACAAAAGACAAAACTTGAGGAACTCATGGGATTCCCATAGTGGTGGCTCCTCCATGGGTGCCTTTCCTCTATCATGTACATCAGGCTTCTAAGATTGATACCATTGAAGAAGTGTCTGATGTTTCTCCTCTTCTATTTGAGGATTATGAGTCGTCCATGCTGTTGTTCCAATGTTTGATGAAGTCGGCACTTATCATGGACACGGCAACTACGGGAACACTTGATTGGCCTTGACATGCCATGCCGCAAATAGCCGTCGTTTCTCTTCATAGGCTCGGGCCTTGACCTCTCCTCACTTTTCTTGGATAGATTATACATTAACAGGAGTTTTATGATGGATGCTGAATGATTGCCTTCTGCTCTGCATGTTCTACATGAGGTCCTTGGCCTCTACCTCCCCCAGGTCGTTCAGTTGCACCGTGAGAAGGTCCTCCTTGTTGTCTTCTTTTAGGGCCATCTATAATCACACAAACATCAATTGTTAGTAAGGTTATTGAAAAAATTTCAATGATTTCATACCTTACTCATTGTCATTTAATAAATGTTGCATTCTTTACTTAGTGTGATTGTAGAGTTAGAAATTTTTCAAGGAAGTTACCCTAAAAGTTTAATGTTGGACCTCGTTTTGAGGAAAGTTTGATAAAATAATGACAAAGGAAAGAATAGATTTGGCAATGAAATACTCGGAGGGTATAAGATGATGTGGTGACATGCAACAACTACAAATTACAAAAGTCACGCAAGTGGGTCCTCCCCAAAGCAAGTTCCAACCTATATGCCCTTGCGTAACCACACCTTAAGATGTTCGTAGGCATTAGAAGGGTTAAATGTAGTCTACACCGATGCAACAAAACACACACATGTTATACCACTGTGATGAGATATGAATTCAATGCTATACAAGACATAAGTCACAATTACAGGAACAACTAGATGAGACGAATTGGAGAAGGGATTGCAGAGATTGGAATGTGAGGTAACTGACTCAAGGCACAATGAATCCTATGTGAAAAGCATGATTAACATGTCATTAACCCATCGTTCCAAGATCAGGATCAAGTCCATTCCTCTAAATAGTTACATTACATTTTTTCAGCCCATGATGAGTAACTATGAGAGTACCACAACAACAAGGCATACAATCACTTAGCGTTTTGTTTAAGGGAGGAGTGACTTTTGTTTTGTGGCACTTTGTTTTTCTTCTTTTTTTTTCTTTTTGAATACTGAATCCAGAGAAGCCGCCAACCTTCAGGCATGGGTGCATGTCTTTCCAGTGGGACCCCCTAGAATAGCATTGGATTTTTGAGTGCCCTTTTTGATTACTCTTACTCCCATTTTTCATTACATCTACAAGGATCTTAGTACAACCACATTGCATGATAACTCCCATAGACGTCACCAAAGAGAATCTGCAAGTTCCCTTGATGTCACACCCTAATCATTCCCTCTTAGTCCATCATTTTTCACTCTAGGCATAGTGAGCACAAAATTATTTTAAGTTCTAATGATATCAAGAATATCATCATACCCAGAGTAGAACCTCTTATTAATAGAATGGTTGGGTGGATGTGATGGGCTCATTGTTCAAATAATTAATCACCCGAGACTCGATAGCATAGAATAACACATCAACCAATGAGCCACATGAGTGTTTTATTCATGGATGAGATTAATCATAAAAATATAAAAAGACAAAAAAGATAAAACAATAAATTAAAAGGTGAAAAACTGGAAAACAAAAAGTTGAAAAATTAAAGAAATAGAAAAATATTTATTAATTCTATGTTGTTAGAATGGAGGATACCCCCCATAACTAAACAGTTGAGCATGGCTAGAATTAATAAATGGAAGGTGGGGATCCTTGCATGTTGAAAATATTGGGACCTGGTCATACTTACCCCATTGGGATTCACACACCTAATTAGAGTTAACATAGTGGGGCAAGTTATACAATGTGGTTAATTTATAAGGAGTTGATCCACTATGGTACTTACAACCATAAGATGGTATGAAAGGATCAACATGTCTCCCCATGTGGCAATATTCATTGCACCCCATGGTTGTTGGAGTAGCAGCACAAGTAACATTTGCCGGTTGAACGCCTTCGATGTTGTGAAGGACCTCCATTGCTGTTGACAGTAGCAGCACAAGTAACATTTGTGGGTTGGCGCTGTGGTGCAACATCTTCTGGCATAGCTAGCGGTGATGTAGAAGGGGGTGAAGTATGAGAATATTGAGGTTGAGGAGAAGTGTAAGGCACATGAGGTGGTGATCTTGTTGGAGAGGACATCGGTGGATAGTACTTGGGAGAATGATAACGATGAGGTGAGGTAGAGGATGCTGATCCTGTTGGAGAAACAGGGTGTTGAACATAATAAGCATTTGGTGCTGTGACATATGAAGGGTATGGTCCAGTTGGTGGTGGCCTCTCCCACAACTGAGGTTTTTGCCACTATGGTTGGACACAGTATTTTTGTACAAACACTGGATGTAACATTCCTCCCCAATGCTCATGTAAATGTGACAAGATTGGATATTGACCTTTGGGGTGATCGTACAAGAAAATATTACATTGATAGCTATGATTGGCAGTTGAGTTCTTATCCCTATTCTCTTCTACCCTTTGTTTCGATTGTTGCGTGGTGTCTTGTCCTATTTCTTGATTTGGCATAGCACTTCCTCTAACAATGTTGGCATATTCTCCACATCTTTCATGTACACAGTCCGTCATCTTATTGATCTTTGCCTCAATTTCATCTAGTGATTGTATGATAGGCAAAGATGATTCCACTTCCTTGAAGTAAGTGGATTTCTCCTCTTCATGATCATGAACCCTTGTTAAGTTGACATTTTGGTCCTATTGAGAACTTTCAATATTCTCCCATTTAGTTATTTCTCCTTCTTTTTTTGCTATTCGCTTAATAAGCTCTTGGAGTTGATGAGTTCGTAGCTCATATAGTTGACCTTGGGTGTACATTCCTAGGGTCTCCCTTGTTTCATTACAGAGCCCATCTATGATATGGTACATTAGCCTTTCCTCAGAGAACCCATGGCCTAGCCAGTTGTTTAAAAGTGCATAATATCTTTCTAAGGCCATGTCCAAGGGTTCATGTTGCGCTTGTTTCCATTCTTGGATTTTTCTCCTCAAGGCTGACACTCTTGCATAGGTTTGATATCTTTCATTGAAAATTTCTACCATTGTCTGCCAACGTCGAATTAAGTTTGGTTTTAATGACCTATACCATACTTTTTCTTGGCCAACGAGTGTCAGAGGAAAGAGCTTAAGTTTTTGCCACCAATTATCAATATTGTTCCATGTACAGGCATCGTAGAAGGCTTGTAAATGTTGTTGCAGATCTGAATCATAGCCTCCTGAAAACTTGGGAAAGTTGTTTAAATCAATCACTGGTAGAAAACTTTCCTTATGATACCTGCAGGCTATTCGAACAGCCTCTTGTATTTGCATTAAGCTTGTAGTGGCTAGTAGGGGTTCATCGTCATTGGGTAAGTTATGCTTTCGTGTGTTAAGATGATGTTGCTTTCGTTCATGTTTATAAGAAACCCCCACCTCAGGTTGCATACTCCAATCTTCATTGTTATAATATTCATTGGGTCTCCAATGAATTGCCTCACTAGATGTGGCATTATTATAGTCTTGTAGGAGAGACATGGTTGTAAATTTGTGTGTGATTTAATTACAATTATTATTATTAGTTTTTTGAAAGATATATCATCAAGGCTTTGTTATAGCGATCTTGTATGATGTAACTAATCTAGATAACTAGCACCATCCCTAGCAGTGGTGCCAATGATGAGTGGTGAGGTATCCTTACACTCAACCATATGAATACGAGCATTCACGCACAATCCGGTCGAACTCCGCGGACAAGCTAGTTGTGGTATCTAGATAGTTACACGTTGATCGCAGTTCATTGTCTTCCCACTTGGACTAGTATTTGCTTTGTCACGTATGGTTTAGTCCAGAGTGAGGTGTATGATGTGATCCTAAACTACTGCTACTCCTAGAGACAATGAAGAATAATATTGATTAAACTAATGAGTAATAGAAAATGAAGTCTAAGCTAACCTAAGTGCGATGAGCATCTGTTCCTTAATCATCCATATACATCTTGGACCTCATGCATGACTACTACTAGGATTACCAAGTGTAGATCCTAGGTACGCTGCTGGGTTACCAAGTAGTCACACTTAAATGCTCGTGATTAAGTCGTACTCATTTTGCATTTAACAACAGGAACAGTAAATGATGATAAAGAAATATTAACTAAGAAAGCAATAAATATTAACTAAGAAAGTAATAAATAACAAAAACAATTAACAATTAAATTAAACAATTAAACTAAGTGAATGCTACAATGATGAAGTAATCTCAATCTTTATTTCTGATCATGTGCACATCCAAGTACGTCACACTTGAATAAAGGTTCCGTACAATTACAAGCATCACACTGCGGGCATGCATTGGGAAAATATTCTAACTCATATGGAAACAAACTGAAAGAGTCTAGCTAAAAATACTAAAAAGATCCCTAAATGAGGCGGAGGACCCTCTTATTTATAGGCCGGGATAGGTGGCTACGTAAACGAGGCCCCGTCGATGCAAGAAGGCTGCGTTGACAGGGCCACGTCGACGTGGCCACGTATACGCGGCCCCGTCGATGCATCGACTTAATGACACTTCATCACCAACCTTGAGGAGTTATTTTATTTTCTCCTTGACAATTTGCTTCAGTTTAGAGTTTAGCTGCCTTTCTAGCTACCTTCTTGGCTTCATGGCTGGGTCGGTATACATACGATGCTAGCATATCCTTGGATTGATTCCTGTTTGTTTAGGATATGACCAAGCAAAGACTATTGACCACTTATTGATAACTTGCAACAACTTGTCTTTTTGTTCTAGAGCAAGATTTACATTGATTATGATCAGCTTACCATTGTTTAAAAATGCATATTCCATGTCGATTGGTAAATTTTTTAACTCTAGGGGCTCTTTCTTAAAATTATTAGGCATTTCCAACTCTCCCAAATAGGTATCATCATCTTCATCATTAGAGAGTTGGTGATGAACTCATTCAAGTTCATCCATACTTTTAACATAGGCATATGTCAAGTGCTTAGTCGGTTCCATGCACAATGTGTTGTTGTTAGAGTTAGCTGTCAACCACTGGGTGTCCTCCTATTTTGTGGCTACTGTGTACAGGCACCTTTGAATATCTATTTCATGTGCACACTAATTGCATGCTTTAATGAATCTACTTTTGATGGACCATATTTTCTACACACAATTGCACCTGTTATCGTTGTACACGATGCATGGAACATGCTTCTTCTCTAAACGTTCAAATTCATTTTCCTTAGAGATTTATAAGGAGAGACCCCTTATACCCATATGTGCATCTACTGTGCTCAACCATGCCCTTTCCATAATGATGGGAAAGTCACCTTTGCAGTTTTCTACCTTGATCACCAAAAAATTAGTAAGATAGGACCACCCACTAACTGTGATCACAATGTCCTCCACTAGTCTCAAAGAAATAGTGATTGATTGTTCTACTAATTCTAAACAAATGTTGCTCTTCTTAAGAGGCTGTAGGTTTCAGGCTTTGTACATGTCATGGAAGATGAGATTAATACTAGAACCAGAATTAAGAAGAGTCTTGCATGGCTCATGTCTAGCAATCTACTAGTAAATAAGAGGACTTCCTAGGTTAGATCTTTTCGTGGGAAGATTTCTAGCCTTGATCCAATTGGAAATAGCATGAGTTAGCATTACAATGTGGATCTAAGGTGGCACCTAGTTTGAAGAACACTTGAATGTATTTGATGCAAAGGATGAGGGTGTTGAAGATACAAGGTAACTAGCCACATTAGGTTGTGAGGGTTTGGGAGGACTGTTGGGTTGGAAGAAGGGTTGTTTCCTAGATCGATTATCTGAACCACTTAGTTGGAAAGCCAATTGTGAATGTATAACCCTCATAGCATTTCATTGTTGTGGCTATGGAGGAATTTCTCCCTACATTGATAGAACAGGAGAAAACTAGGTTGAGGGCAAAGGGATGTGTGTAGAAAAATATGAAGGGTGGTAAGGATATGGGCGTTCCCCTCAAGTAGATGATGAATGAGTTCGTTGGTATTCTAAAGAGTAATAATGATGCTAAAATGAGGTGTGCCTTGCAAAACTTCTTGGAGAAACAAGTTGTTGAACATAGTACCTGTATGGATCTAGTTGCCTATAAGGGTACTAATGCCCTAGTGATGGCATTCCCCACGATTGTGTTTGATGCCACTGTTGATATTGTTCATTTGATTATGGCAAAGCTCCACCTAGATAGTAAGCTTTTTGTTGCTAGTCGAGCTGCCTTGGATTACCTTGAGGATAAGGCAATCATCTGGCTGCTTGCCTCCATGTTAGTCAAGGATTCAATGCATACATCCTAGACTCTTGTAAGTGTGACACCACAGGGCAACATCCCTTAGGATGTTCATATTGACAAATGTCACAACCAACATCATCATCAAAGTCTGTCTCCACAACTTTTTCTACTACAATAGCTTTACCCTTACCTCTTTGGTAGGCACGTTCAACTTCTTTCTGCCTCCTACAATTATAATTACTATTTTGCTCTTTGGATTCTTCAGCAATCTTTATAGTAGTTTGAAATTTTTCATCCAAAGAGTCCCATAATTTAACAACCTTCAACTACTCCTTGGCAATGGTGTCAACAATGAGTAGTTGAAGGTACCCCTATGCCCAACCATATGAATCACAAAGCATTCACACACGATCCAGTCGAATTCCATGGACTCTCTAGTTTCCAATGCACTAGTCTTCTAGGAAGTGAATCTTGCCCTAAGGTCGTTTGTTGTCCCCCCCAATTACTCTTGTGAAGTACAAAGGTATGGCTAAGTGTAATTGAGGCTTATGATTTTTTTCCTTTTATGTTTTATGTTCTTTGGTGCTTGAAGAGAGAGATAAAGTAATTTAATGACTAATTTGATCTAACTAACTGGTCTCTAGCTAATCCTAACATAAGCATCCAATCCCACTTTCCGTACGCATCTTGAACCCACATATCCACTGTTAGGTTACCAAGCACTACACTATTAGGCACACCAAGCAATAACGCTACTGGGATTACCAAGCAAATACATGTTTACGCTCGAAGTGATCACACTTATGTACTTAATCTATTTAGCTTAATTGATTAAATTCTAATTTAGCTTAAGTTAGCTTAATTAATTGAATATTTAATAAAAATAATTAATGCATAAATAAATCATTTAAGCTATCACAAATGCAACAAGGTTTATCAAGAAGCTTGTATTTTTTGTCGTACACACTGGTGTGGTTCAAGTACAACAGTGCTCGAATAAAGATTAGTACACTCAATGACTCCTACTGCAGACACTCAGGAAAAATATTCTAACTTTCAAATGGACAAACTGCAAGAGTTTTACTACTATTATGAACCTGATCCCCATTAACACAATTGGGAGCTCATATTTATAGTTTTTGCACTAGGGCTGCATTGACAGGGCCCCATCAACATAGTAAATGCTACATCAATGCAGCCCCATCGATAGGACAACACCACATAAATGGAGCCTTGTCGACAGGGGCTCATCGACAAGGCCACGTCAACGGGGACCTGTCGATGCAATAGTTTGATGCTCATTATAGCTTATAACCTATGAATTTTAGCCTAGAATCTTTACGCTCCATGGAGAGAAATAAAATAACCTTTCTTATTTGAGGAGGTTTGACTCCTTATGCATTTCAATACAGAGAGCCTAGAGTAACCATGGAAACACTAGAAGAGGAACATGAAATGAAAGATTAATCAATTCTATACTAGATAGACCCTCTATACTTGAAAAATATTTTTTGTATATTTTTTATTTATGTTAAATAGAAACCTTGTATACTTTTTTTACATTTGAGCCATGTACTTATTTTTGAGAATAAATAATAAAGTATAATAGATAAATTATTATTATCTATGTCATTTGGATCATGATATTACAAAGATCATTTTTCACTTCACCTCATGCTATATATGTTTTGGAAAAATTAACATCATTTTATTATATATTAATATTTTATATAATAATTATTTTAAATTTTATTATTTAATTTGGTAAACTTCAAACATAAATATCTTTATTTCTAGATGTCTAATTGAGTTGAGACCATTGTCATTGAGATTGTTATTTTGCATACTATTTTATAATGTAACTAGTGAAATTTTTTATCATCTACATTTTTGTGACTATACTAAGTTTCATTTTTTAATTAATTTTATGTAATTATTTATGTTAGGAGTAAGAAATATTGTTGAATTATGTTACTCTACTACATTTATGCTTCTAATTAATAATTTTTATTTATTTTATGGCTTCCTTTTAAATTAGTAAATTAAAGTTAAATCTAGATTCTTGGGGGTTTTGTAGCATCTCTGTTAGTTATGTATATGATTTTATAGATAATTAATAAAGCTATTACGAAATGTCCCATGTCCTAATTAAAAATTAAAAATGAATCTTGCAAAGAGTTTTTTAAATTTCTTAAAGGAAAGGGTCATGTACCTAAACTAAAATTGCTTTATATAAATAATTCCACTACTACAAAGCCTAAGACTATTAACAATTTTTTAGTAACTTATTTTTCTTCGACTTTTTCTTCTAAAGGTTTTAGAAAGCAAACCTTCAAGGCCTCTAATACATATCTCATCTTATAATAGAAGTACATTGAAGTATTTTTGAAGTAGAAATTACGATGGAAGAAATCAAAGCAACAACTTTTAATGTAGTACATGGTAAACCTCTAGGATTTAATGGTTATTCAAATGAATTTTTTAAAAAGCTTTGAGACATTGTTGGAGATTATCTCTTTCATTATTTCCAAAAAGCTATTAAAAAATTTTCTCTTGGTAGAAACAATAATAAAGGTGTGATTTGTCTTCTTCCTATGAATGGAGATCTTCAACGTATTGGTAATTGAAACTCTATTACTCTTATTAACAACACTTGTAAAACTTTAGCAAAATGCATGGCTTATTGAATTTAGAAGATTTTAGAAGATAGCATCAAACATGAGAGGGAAGGTTTTCTTAAAGGTAGACATATCTTACATGTTGTTACTGTATCTTGGAAGCGAATGTAATGGACTTCTAATATTAATTAGGACATTGCTTTTATTAAATTAGATTATCTAAAGCTAATAACAAGATTGAATGAGATTTCATTATTTATTGTCTTTGTAAACTAGGATTTGATGATTATTTTATTCATCTTATCTGTACCCTACTTGTTAATGCTAATACTCAAGTTGCTATAAAGTTTGGATTAAGCTCCTTTTTTTCTTTAATGATCCATTCATCAAAGTTGTTATTTAGTTCCCTATCTTTTTATTATTGTAGCAAACTTTCTTTTAATTAACTTGCATTATAATCTAAAAAAGAATATCATTAAAATATTTTCAATTGATTATTAATGTATATAACTACTTAACATGCACTTTGCAAATGATTCTTATATATATATAATTCTCTGCAACATATCAATATTCTATTAACTAGCATAGAGGATTACTACATGTTATCTAGCTCTCATATTAATTGACAAAAATTTGTTATTTACTATAATAGTAATATTGAGGAGTGGGTTTCTTAAGTCTTGGAAAATGTTTTAGAAAAAAAGAGATTCTATCTTCAAAATTTTAGGAATACATTTTTTCTTTTAAGCCTAATTTGAATATTTTGTGGAATTATCTAGTTGACCAAATTGAAAAGAAGCTTGATAAATAGAAAGTAAGAAAACTCAACCTTGCTAACAAAGTTTTAATTATTAAGCATATGCTTTATTCTACTTATTTGTATAACTCTATTTTTTGGGTTCCTCCAAAAATTTTTTATGGTAGAATTGATTAAATTATTCGTATGTTTTTTTGGTCTATTAAGCAACACAAAAAAGGCTTTTCTAAAGTTGCTTGGGATATCTACACTAGTAACAAGAAATATGGACTTAGCCTCATTAATTATTATAACCAAGGTGTTTCTCTCTTTACAAAATGGATTGCAAAATGCATTGATGGAGATGATGTTTGGATGTTTCTTTTTAAAAATAGACTTATGCAAGAAAAACCTAAAAATTATAATAGCTAGTCTTCTAATAATTTTCTTAGTATCTTCTTTTTTTTAGGTCATTTCTACTCCTAGTTCTCTAGTTTTTAAACAAATTTGGATGACATGGTGCAAACTTAGTAAGTATTGGAATTATAACCATGTTACAATTTCAAAAGATATGCTTAAGCAAATTAGCCCATGGTGGTGTTTTTTTAATAAAGTTGTTTGAGATACCTATTTATCTAAATTGTATACCACTTGGAGCAAATTTGGTATCACTACAGTTTCTTGTCTATATATGCATAATAGATGGATTATATGAAAGGAGGCTTCTAGCCTCTATGGTATAAATAGAAAGAGGAAAAAAGATTTTAAAAAGTAAATTTTTGATCTTGAGAATTTATTTAAAGTTAACAATAGTTTGTATTAAGCTTTTCCAAACATTTTTTAGGATGACAAATCTGTTTTTCATTTTAACTCCAAAGTTGCTTACAAAATTATTACCAATAATGATTTCATTCATGACAAATTCATCAAGGTCTAGAAAATGTAATTATCACAACACTTTTGAATGAGAAAAATAGAAAATATTTAGAATCTCTATGTTCCCAAAAATTTATACATTTTATAGTGTCTTATTCATCAAAGGCTTCCTATTAGCACTTGCCTTCAATATGGTAATTGTTTCTTCTCAATGTCCTCTTTGTGAAAGTGAATACTGATTTAGTTACATATTTGTTTATGTCTAAGTACAAAGCATGCATGAAAATGGACATCTAAAATTTGTAACAACTTTTAACCACACATCACTGATTATCAATTTTTCTAATCAATCTACTTTGTCTACTTGCTTTCTTTACATTTAAAAGTTTCTTTAGCCACTTGTTTCTTTAAAAGTTTAATATCAAATTCTCAAAAATGTCACTTTTTAGTTACAACTACAAGTAATAGCTTACAATGAAAGTTGAACAATTAATTTATTTCATGCAATATTGATTTCTTTTTGTTATGGAGGCTCAAGTTTAGAAAGTTATCAACTTCTATTGCTATTTGTTTATTATTTCTAATTGACACTTTCTTTTATCTTTAGAAAGCATTTTCTCCCTTTTCACAAGATCCCTTTATTAAGAAGTGAAAACTCATAAGGGCATTTCTAAACAAGGGCAAGGTCTAATCTTTCATTAAAGGAAAGACTTTTCAAGAAAACCTGAAAAGCATCCAAAACCATTAAATTTTCTAAAGCCCAAGCCTACTTAATGACTATTACTACACTTTTTGAGTTTCTCTTTTAAAAAACAAGCAATGTTTAGAAAATCTCTTACACTTATGAGTAGAATTCTTTAAAATCATAAGCAATTAATGGATAATAGTGAAATTTTGTGTAATGGAGTATTTGACCCTAAATACAATTATATTAAAAATAAAAAACAAAGTACATTATTTTAAAAAAAACACGTTATATCACTTCGATAACAAAGTTCTTTCTGTAATGAAAAAATTTGTCGATAAACAAATTAGAAAACCTCTTCTAATCAAACTTCATTCTAATTATGTCTAATTAAAGTTATTTGACCTAAAACTTATCTTAATAAAAATTAAACAATCTAGCCATCTTTAATTAAAATCCAATTTAATTTAGCCTTTTCACTTTTCCTCTATTTTTTAATATTTAGAATGCTCCTTGGTATCATCATTATTCAATCAACAAAAATGTTAGACAATATGGTTTCCTTATCTTAATAAAATATGGTTATCTAAAGATATGTTTGGTTCTTGAACCTCTAGACATTGATTCTCTGTGAACGGTTCATGAATCACATTTCATAACTGTAAAAGCAAAATTCCAACAGAATTTAAAAATTTAAATAAAAAGCCCCTTATTAGGGGTCCAAAAAATCACCACACACACACTAAAATGTTAGCTAGTATGTTTGCCCTATCTTAACAAAATAAAGTTATGTAATATCATCGTCATTATGTTTTGTTTTAATTTTTTTCCCCAAGAATTGTTTCAGTTTTCATGTTTAAAATTAATTCTAATTTCTGTTAACTTTAAAATAAAGTTGTATTACTAAAATTAACCCTTCACCGTAATATTATTTATTCTCCCTAATCGTGATAAATCAATGGTAACTTACGATGAATCTATCGTAAAAATTAGCCACGACCAAAAGGCAAGCTATACATGATACAGTAATTTTGCGGTAAAAAGTTTTCTTAAATTTGCGGCAAAAAGGTTTCTAAATAAACATCAAGTACATATTAAGTAAGCGGCACCATAAAGGTGATTCACCAATAAGGCTTCTTCTGATTTATTCGAGGTAAATGTTTTAGGTGCAATTTGCAGCTACCCAGTAATCATTGTACCTGCCCCTTGATCAGTTAGAATCTCAAACAACAACGAGTGTGGAAGCCTCCCATCAATAATACTTGCAGTTCTAACTCCCTGAGCAAGCGTCCTAATACAACAATTTACTTTTGGAATCATTCCACCAGAAACCACACCCTGCTCAATCAACTCTTTCACCCCTTTAATGTCGATCTCTTTAACAAGGGAAGCTGGATCATCCTTGTTTATCAACAAACCAGCCACATCAGTAAGTAAAATCAATTTTTCAGCCCCAAGGGATGCAGCAATCTCCCCAGCAGCGGTATCAGCATTGATATTATAAGCTTGTCCATTGACATCTGCTGCCACAGAAGCAATCACAGGAATGCTACCACTGTTGACAATAGCCTTTAGAACTGCAGTGTTAATACCAGATACCTCTCCAACAAAGCCCAAATCACCTCCTGCAGGCCTTGCAGTAATCAGTTTCCCATCCTTACCACATAGGCCAACAGCACTTCCTCCAGCTCTGTTAATCAAAGACACTAATGATTTATTAACTTTACCTGCAAGATAAATTTGGTAAACACTACTTAGAAAGGAACTTCGAATTGCTTAACTGTTTAGATTATTAGACATGGAAAAAACCCTTCAAACATAATTCCGACTACAAGTTAATTATGAAATACTGCAGTCAATAACCAAATTTAAAATTTCGCAGTCAAACAGGCAATCAAAACTTATGGCAGTCTGGGAGAGGAATATCATGTCATAAACAACAGTGTTTGCATTGAAACTCCGCCCAAGGTGCCAAACAGGTAATGCAACAATTAAATCACAATTATTAAAAGAAGCAACCAGACCTATAATGTCTCATCACAAAATGTAATTGTTTATAACCAAACGTACACAGTTAAACTTACATAACAACAGTCATAAGATTGAACTCCCGCAGAGCAAACTTCAGTTTGTGTTACAGATTCAAACATGGAATATTGCAAAACATGTTATTGATAGCAACCAACAAACCTGGATGGAAGGAAAGTGAAATATTGAACTCCTTGAAAAGCAGGCAATTCAAAAATTAATCGATGCAGGAACAATATTAGTTATAAACAAGTATAATCGATGCATTGTTTTCCCAAATTATTGGCACGAGTGTTTCAAATTTCTCTTGGCTGCCAGAAGTGAAAGGTATCAACTGAAGAAGCAGTACTATACTTTAAGTGCAGAGGTGCAAAGTAAAAGTACTTTCTTTCATCATCCAATCAGTGGGAGGCTAATGAATTGCTTCTTTTAACAGGTAAAAATTGATAATAAAAGTGGGGCTAATTAACTAAAACATAACACCTTTGAAAAAGAATTTAAAACTCTGGGAGTTTCTGGTTCTTAAAATCTGAACCATACAAGTTTCTGGATTCATCATGAGTGGTCAAAGGGGTTTTGCTTTCTGGCCAGACTTAAAAGTCCCTGAAGTCTAAGAACTAGTATATCGTTGCATGAAACCATAAACAAACATTGCAAAACCAATTACATTGGTCTAGTGTTGTTTTTCAAAGGAATATCGGAAGGACTGGTTTTACCTGTCGTGATAGTGAAGTAAAATCTCTTCCTTGATTCTCCCTCCTTGATTTTGAATCAAGAAATTTGTAACTGTTACTTCTTGACTGTGTTTAAGTCAATGAGATTGATGACATGCAACTAACTATAAGTAATTGTTAGTGATTGATAGTCAATTAAGTTAGGCTGATCATCATCCTTAACTGTGAGAGATAACTGATGTAGTATGTTGATTGAATCCCTAAAATTTTGGGTTGAAGGCTATTTAAAAGAGAGAGAGAGGCAAAGAATGCAGCAAGAAAAACCATCTCTCAATAAGAATAAAATCTGCCTACTTTCCCATAGTTGTTTCCCTTCACATTAAATAGTTTTTCGACAGATTTTTGTCTCTTGTCTCATGTTAGTCTGCTGTTAACAGTTGCATGAGAGAATTTATTTTTCAGGTCTGGGTTTTAAGTGCAACAAGTGGCATCAGAGCAAGGTTTTCTGTAGATTGTTGGCAGTGCATTGAAGATGATGGACAAGGTGGAGATTCAGAAGCTTACAGGTTCCAATTGGCAGATTTGGAAAATGCTGATGCTCCACATTCTGTATCAGAAGGAATGTGCAACTCCCATCAGCAAATAAGCCTTAGAAAATGTCCCAAGAAGAGTGGGATAAATTGGATCAGAAAGCTCTATCTTTGATCACACCTTGCTTGTATGATGAAATTTTGTATACAATTGCAGATGAGAGTACAGCAAAAGGCTTGTGGGAAAAGCTAATCAAGCTGTACAAACAGCCATCAGGAGCAAACAAAGTGTTTCAAATGAGGATATTATTCAAGTTTAAAGATGATGGAGAATAGTACAGTGGCTCAGCACCTCTCTGAATTTAACAATTTTTTTTTTCACAGCTGAAAGCACTGAAGGTAGTGTTGGATGATGAAGTTAAATCAGAATAGCTGAGAAACAATAGTAACAACAACCAATGCAACATGTGCAACAATGAATTTTGACAGTACTGTAGCAACCTTGTTGTTGGTCCCATACGAAGAGCGGTTGCTTAGAATTAATCCATTTTGATGTTGTTGGTCCTATATAAATCCTATGTCACTTAACGGTGATTGTTACTTCATAACCTTTATTAATGATTATTCTTAAAAATGTTGGCTATTGATATGTTTAGACTGTCTAAAGGTAGGGTTGATAGTGAGACCAGTAGAAAGATAAGTGTTTACATGCTGACAATGGAGGAGAATTTTGTTCCAACACCTTTGGGCAGCTCTATTGTGAAGCCGGCATCAAACATGAAAGGACAGTCACTGCCAGGGTTGATAATGAGACCGGTTGAAAGATAAGTGTTTACACGCTGATAATGGAGGAGAATTTTGTCCCAACACCTTTGGGCAGCTCTATTGTGAACCTGGCATCAAACATGAAAGGACAGTCCCTAGCACACCACAACAAAATTGTGTTGCCAAAGGTACAATAAAACAATTCTGGGTAGAATTTGAAGCAGGTTAAAACATTCTGGAATGCCAAAAGATTTTTGGCATGAGGCTGTTGTATCTCATTAATGGATCCTTAGTTGACCTTTCAATTAAAAAATACCATAGGTTGAATGGAGTGGGAGGAAAATAAGTTATAGCTATCTTAGAACCTTCAATTGCATTGCATATATATATATATTCTCCTAAAGAAAATAGATCTAAAATTGAAAATACTATACACAAATGCATTTTTGGAGACTATGGAGGTTATTATAGGGAATACAGATTATGGGGTCCAATTATCGAAAAAATAGTCAGAAGTAGATATGTTTATCTTAAAGAAAATTTCATGAATGGACAGCTTGAACAGTTAGCAGAAAAGAAAGAACAAGTAAAAATTGATAGATCCTCTATTGTTTCAAGGCAACCATTGCACCAGATACAGAATCAACAGCCATCTCAAATGTCAAGCACTGCAGATGAGAACAGATAGTGGTAAAAGTAGTGAAGAGCAAGTACAAGATAATGAAGGTAAACACTATGAAGAAGGTTTTGCTGAAATACCTCAACATTGGCTTCAAAGATTTACCCACATTACTAGGCCTCCTAACAGTTATTCTCCAATTTTAAATAATGTGTGGATGAGAAAAGATGATAGTAAAAGTAGCGAAGAGCAAGTACAAACAAATGAAGGTAATTACAATGAAGAAGGTTTTGCTGAAACACCTCAACATTGATACATCCTCTATTGTTTCAAGGCAACCATTGCACCAGATATAGAATCAACAGCCATCTCAAATGTGAAGCCATGCAGATGAGAACAGATGGTAGTAAAAGCAGTGAAGAGCAAGTACAAGATAATGAAGGTAAGCACTATAAAGAAGGTTTTGCTGAAACACCTCAACATTGGCTTCAAAGATCTGCCCGCATTACTAGGCCTCCTAACAGGTATTCTCCAAATTTACATAATGTTCTTTATACTGAAAATGGTGAACCAGAAATTTTTCAGGAAGTCTTGCAAAGTTCAGATTAAAAGCTTTGGAAGTCAGCCATGGACGAAGAGATAAATTCACTAAAACAAAATCAGACCTGGGAGTTGGTTCCTCTTCCACTTGGTAAGAAAGCCTTGAAAAACAAATGGTTGTTTAAAATCAAAACTGAGGCTGACCAATCAAAAAGTTACAATGCTAGGATGGTGGTAAAAGGGCATACACAGAGAGAAGGTATTAATTTTTCAGAAATTTTTTCTCCTGTTGTAAAACATGCCTCAAATTGGATAGTATTATCATTGGTAGCTTCTTTAGATTTGGAATTCGAATATTTACATGTGAAAACAGCATTTCTACATGGAGATCTAAAAGAAGAGAACTATCTAGAATAACCAGAAGGCTATTTGGATCAGCAACAACCCAATTATGTTTGCAAGTTAAAAAGAAGCCTATATGAGCTAAAACAAGCACCGAGACAGTAATACAAGAAGTTCACCATATTATGCATGAACTAAAAGTTGTCAGGTCTGAAGTTGATCATTGTGTTTATTTTAAGGATAATATATCAAGTAAATTTATGATTCTTTTGTTATATGTTGATGATATGATGGTTGCTAATAATGATTTAGACGAAATCAAGAAGTTGAAAACTAATTTGTCCAAGAAGTTTGCAATTAAAGATCAGGGTGCAGCTAGACAAAACTTGGGTATGCAAATACAGAGCGATAGAATGCAAAGGAAGTTAAGACTAAGCCAGGAAAAGCATATTAATAAAGTACTACATCAGTTCTACATGGCTTCAGAAAAACCTGTGTGTACTCCTCTAGCATCACACTTAAAGCCATCCAAAGAAGACTGCCCCAACATTAATTTTGAAAAAAAAAAGTTATCCCGTATCAGTTAACTATGAGAAGTTTAAAATATGCTAAGGTCTGTACAAGACTAGATTCTTCTTATGCAGTGGAAGTTGTAAGTAAATATATGAGCAACGCTGGTATAAAACATTGGATCATTGTTAAATAGATCTTTTGGTATTTAAAAGGTACAAAATCCCTTTGTTTATGTTTTGGTGGTTATAATTTAGAACTTGTTGAATAGTAGATGCAGATAATAGAAGTGATCTTGATAAAAGAAAATCTGCATCAGGATACATCTTTACTCGCAGAGAACGGAGCCATCAGTTGGATGTATAGGCTACAAAATACTGTTGCATTGGCTTCTACAGAGTTAGAATATGTAGCATTGTCAGAGGCATGCAAAGAGATGATATGGCTGCAGAGTTTCTTGGAGATGTTGGGCCTGAAACAAAATCTTATAATGTGTTATGTGATAATAAGAGTACTATATTCTTGGCAAAAAAAAAATGTTGTGCATCATGCAAAAGCTAAGCACATAGATGTAAGGTATCATTTCAGAAGACAAGCAATTGAAGAAAAGACCTTGGAAGTGAAGAAGGTGTTGGGCCTGAAACAAAATCTTATGATGTGTAATGTGATAATAAGAGTACTATATTCTTGGCAAAAAAATGTTGTGCATCATGCAAAAGCTAAGCACATAGATGTAAGGTATCATTTCAGAAGGCAAGCAATTGAAGAAAAGACCTTGGAAGTGAAGAAGGTGGATATAGATGATAATGCTGCTAACATGCTAACAAACCCTGTTTCTGCAGAGGAAACAGTGCTTTGCAACATGAAGATGGGATCGACTTAATAAGAAATTTGGAAAGCAGTGCAGCTTTGACTTCAAGTGGGAGATTGTTGTGATAATAAAGACAAATCTCTTCCTTGATTCTCTCTCTCCTTGATTTTCAATCAAAAAAATTGTAATTTTTTCTTCTTGACTGTGTTTAATTCAATTCAATGAGATTGATGAAATGTACCTAATTGTAATTAAATGTCGGTGATTGATAGTCAGTTAAGTTAGGCCAATCATTACCCTTAAATATGAGAAATGACTGATGCAATCTGCTGATTGAATGCCTAAAATTTTGGGTTGAAGGCTATTTAAAGGAGAGGGAGAGAGGTGAAGAACATAGGAAGAAAAACCATTTCTTAAAAAAATAAAATCTGCCTAGTTTCTACTGTTTGCTTCCCTTCACGTTTAAGGGTTATTTTTTCAAAAAATTTTATCTCTCGTCTCATGTTTGTCTGCTGTCAACAGTTGCATGAGTGAATTTATTTTTCAGATCTCGGTTTCAAGGGCATCATAACTGGCTACAGTAAAGGATTTAAGACACGGCAGACTTAAAGTAACACAACATTTTAAACCAATAAAAAGTAATGCCTTACATAAATTTTCATATTGAAAACATAGAAATCATCCTCTTAAATATTAGTTCCCATTTAGCATAAAAACAAAATTCTGAATACAACAATTTAGAACTTTAACCCTGATCTGACCTTAAAATTTTGCTACTAGACATAAACAACGCCTTCAATTTCACAAAGACACAAAATCTACTGAGCCCTGGCCCCAAACAACAGTAAATCTATGGTTTCCAATGTCTGTTCATGTAGTTCAGTTTCAGGAACAACTAAAATGTTGCCAAACTGTTCACAATGCTGCATGACAGGATCAGAGGAGCAAAGCCACTGCAGAGTCTATAAATCGGCAATGAACCAAAGGCAGCTCTTGTAAATTAATCCAGCAGTGACAGTAACTCCTCTGCAAACTTGATACATTAATCTTGTCATTATAAAAATCAGTTTCAGATGGCCATTAACACTCGTGTGTCAGCTTTGGCAACAAGACTCCTGGTACTACACCGTGTATGCTGTATGTAATGGACTCATATGTGCTGTCAAAAAAGAAAGACAGACACTAACCGTGTATGCTACATGTAAATATCCATATGTGTGAATTAAATGGTTTGAAATTTCTATATAGAAATCGACACATATTGAATTAAATGGTTTGAAATTTCTATATAAATATCCATTTTTTGTTTGTGTTGGTTCCAGTGTAAATAAACATTGAGGCTTTAATAATGATTTTTTGTTACCAATTATCACTATGGTTGTAATGAACCCTTCTATTACTGGTTATTACCAGTCATAAGGACCCCTGCCCCATATTGTTCAGCATTCCCTTTTTCCATTAAATTAAAAGCATAACATCCCTAAGGATGCCTTGTGTGTGAAATTCATGCATCTGGTTGATTTCAAAACTCATTTATTTGTTTGCACCAAGTGGGATAATTATACTTTACAGGTCTAGCAGTTTTCCAAAACCATTGAACTCCAAAAAATACCACTTTTTAAAATAGAAAGCTGTTTTAACCCGTGTGCAACATGATAGCCTGTAATAGCTTAACATGGGTAAAAAGTATGATCTGGGAGATGTGTTGCTGCAGCAGCAACTGACAAGGAAGGAAAGAATATCAAGAATCAGCCTCTCCAAAGCTAAAATTACTTCCATTCTTAACAAAGTCGCTTTTCCCACTTCTCTTTGTGTCTTGTCGTTAGATCAAAACAGCAAACTTTTGAACATTGCAAAAGAAAGCCTGGCAAGTGCAGTTGCTTTGAGGACAGAACACTGGTATCTAAATATTAGGAACTCTGAGATTCAGAAACTACAAAGTGCCTTCACAATCTGAGATTGCTGCAATATCTCTAGATCATGTGGTTCAATAGATTTAGAGATATGTTCGCATATCCTAGGGTCTATTCTAGTTAATTTGGAATATGACCAAGTGAAGGCTTTCAACCATTTTTTCATCATTTTCAATAGTCTCTCTTTTTGTTGAGGATCAAGCCTAGCATTAATAATTACTAATTTTCCATTTTTGAGAAATGTGTACTCCATACCGGTGGGCAACCATTTTAACTCCAAGGGCTTTTTCTTAAAGTTTTCAGGGATTTTTCTTTGAGGCATATTCGTCATGGTGAAGCAAAATAGACAAAACACCAAGGTACTTAAAATGGATGAAAAGGTTGGGGAGTGAAATAAGGATCATAGTGATAGAAGAAGGCAGAAGGAGAAAGGTGAAAGAAGGTGGTGGACATGGCATTCTCTTTCTCAGGTGACTCAGTTAGAGGAATTGGAGGTACTGGATTATCTCATTATTATTGATGTACTTAAAGACAGATTATTGATGTACTTAAAGACAGATGCATCCCTCCTCACACACGTCTATTCTTGGTTGTAGAGGGGTGAGGCACCTTTACCGAATGAGTGGCAATACTCCTTACAAAAACCAGAACATTTACAATGGGGAGGATTAAATTTCAAGGTGAGCTTCACCAAAAACTATCCACGCTATGCCTTTTTGAAAACAGTTTTTATCCAAAAGTCATCTGGCTACAGATTCTGCGGATTCTGTTCTTGCAGCATGATTGAACATACGGAAGGCGTGGGGCATTTCCAAGGCTTTTAACATCAAAAATCGAAAATCTCTGTAGTTTTGGTGAAAAGTGGTATTGCTTAGGGTTAAGCAGTTCTAAAAAGCCGCTGGATCCGTAAAGTACAATTAACAAGAATAAAAAATGGAACAGACAGAGAGAGAAGGGAAACGAAAGGGAAGATTACCGGCCAGGACCATTTCAACGACCTCCATGGTGGCGGCATCGGTGACGCGGAAGCCGTTCAGGAACTGTGGCTGAATGCCGACCTTGGCGAGCCAGTGGTTGATGTCGGGGCCGCCGCCGTGCACGAACACCGGCTTCAGCCCGACGCAAGACAGCAGGACTAGGTCCTTGATGACGCCATCCTTCAAATCCTCATTTTTCATGGCGGCACCTCCATACTTAACCACGATCGTCTTGCCTTGGAACTTCTGGATGAACGGCAGCGCCTCCGACAGAATGTCCACTCGCTCCTCATCGCTGTACTTTCTCACATTCACATCATCCTTCTTCTTCGCCGCGCTCTCTACCGCAGCAGCGCCGGCGGCATGAATCCAACTCACTCTTGGCTTTGCCCTAACCCTAGCGGCCTTGCAGTTGAACCTGCCACTTGCCTGTGCTGTTGCATCCGTAAAAAGCACACTCGCTGTGGATTTTTGCAACCGCGAAGAAGAAAATGACGATGATAGTGAAGCCGATGCTCCTGCAGCAGCTGCTGCTGCTGCGGCGGTATTCATGTGTCTCTGCAAGTCCGTCCTGTTTCGCTGATTCTTCTTCTTGCTGCTGCTGCTGCTTCTTCTCCTTCTTCACAGAAATGAGTTATAGTCCATCACAGCAGCGAATTAGTCCATTCCAGAGGAGATGGCATGCATTCTGCAAGTTCTGTTGCTAACGTGCTACCGGAACTTTCTCAAGTGAAATATTCCTCAATAATGGGAATCGGAAGTCGGAACCAAAGTAAAGGCCAAAAGCCAAAATGCCTGGAAAGAGGCATCGAATGAACGGCCGCAAAGTCTGCTTGCACGGTGCTTGAAATTACAGAATCAAGTGCTTTGCAATTCCGTAATATTGAAGCTAAGTATCCAATTATTACCGCATTTTGAAAGCAGCCAAACCATTTTTGCGAACCAACCTTAATTTTCATGGATACCTACTGTGTCACCTTATGCATATTCGATGACCATCAGTAGCTATGCTTACATATCCTTAGCTTCTACGCTTACATATCCTTAGCTTCTACTCTTGCTTGTCAATGAGCCCATGCTTTCTCACAAATTGAGAAACACTTACTTAAATAAAATAAAATTTGATTTTAATCTTATTTCAGCAAAGAGAATAGTGGCATGCACTTTCATTATCAAGTGAGAGCTTGAAGGTTCAAGTTTCCTTTATCTATTTTTAATTATTGGTATGGACATATATTTGGAATTTTTCACAAATCCAAGCCTTCACATGAACTATGGTGTATGCATATCTCATGCTACCATGCATGACCATGCATAGGAGTTAAGTCACAATGGAGACACTTCCAGTGGTTGGTGATAGGCCTTAAACCTAGCACCACCAACTAGGCTAGAGCATCTAATTAAAACTAGAAACTAAAAATTCTTATTAAGTTAAAAACTAGAGGATTTGTTGGATGGTTATGAAGCCCCAACATATTTTTGAAGAAAGTTAAAAATATCATTGTTCAATAAGGAGATTATGAGAGCTTAGTGTTGCTCTAGTAATTTGATTCCTTAAATGAATAGGAATAGCTAAGAAAGATACTTTTGAGTACTAGATAACAAACCTCCTTTAAAAGAATGTAAATAAAAATGTGTTTTCCTTGACAGTGTTAGCTAAACATTAGCCAAGATTTTTTCTTTTATAGTCTTCTGAAAGAGGCTTTTGTTAAAAAGACAATCCTCTATTACAATATTCCATGATTTAAGCCATAATTTTCCTTGATGCAATCATCCATTTTCTTGTGTAGCATTTATTATATCCCTAACATAATTGACTTCCTCCACATGACTTAACTTCTGGGCATAAGCAATAAATTGATAAAGGGCTTGAACTTTAAGAGGAAACAAATCTTCTTCTAAAAGTAAAATATCATAAGAGATCTACATTTTTACTTAAAATTCACATATAAGAAACTATTTTTGAACTACTCTAATTTTTTTAATTATACGTGAAAAGAGAAGGTTCCCAGGCAACATATGCATATAATAATACAAGTTGGACAAGACTACGAAAATGTTTCCTTCTAATCTTCCCTACCAAAATTTGTTTCCTACTACAATTATTTCTTAGAGCAATTAGAGTTTGCATGCCACTTGAAACCCTTTGAGCAATAAGGCTATTCCAACTATAATTACTTACCAATTCAACTCCCAAATATTTATAAGATTCACATATATCAAATCTTTTTTCTCCAAGGAAAAAATTGTAATTTCTATTTCTAATGCCACAAACTAGAATTTTAGTCTTATCAATATTAACTTTCATACCAATATGGTTATAGTAGTCATGGAGAATTTGAAGCATATAATTTAATCCTATACTTGATTTTGCAATCAAGGCTACATCATCTACAAAGACAAGCATGTTCAGAAATAATCCATTTACTAACATAGCATGATTAAAGGCATTTTGCATCCATTCCTCCAATTCATCTATAAATATGCCAAAACAAGAAGGGGACAAAGGACAACCTTGTTTAACTCTGAGATGTTGATAATTATTCCTTCTCCAATAAGATTATCTTCAATAAGAATGTTAACCATCTCATTGATTCTTTTAGCAGCAAAAAGGAGATCTTATGGAATGTTAATGCCATCCAATCCATTCCAAAGTTTATCTGAAGCAAGAGAATAATAAGTTTTGGAAAAATCAATAAAGTAGATAAAAGTTCTATGGTTGGCCTTTCCACTTTATCTACACAATAAGAAAAAGTTATTAGATGGTCTATGATAGAATGATTCCTCTTGAAGCTTGTTTATGACTAAGCATGAAGACCTTGCATTTATCCCATGAACTAATTTTATTCTCCAGAATAGTACCTAAAAGCTTAGTGAAAAGTGAATTAATTATAATTAAGCAATAATGATTAAGATTTCTCTTATTTCCCTATCTAGAAAGCAAGATTGCTAGACTAGTTACTAAAACCAACAACATTTTACCTCCATATTCTTGTCAAGGTTACATGCCTTAATAATATGTTAGCCTATTAATAAGACTCTTGATTTGAAAGCTCCAAGTTATGGATTTGATTCTAGTGGGCAATGTTGAGTTATAATGTTCTAATTAAACTTAATATCATGGGGTGTACCTATATTACAATTGTTTTTTTAAGATTCTAATGCTCCTTCCCATTTCCCCCAAAAAGATGTGTGTCTTCATATGTTTATCAAAGATGGTTACAAATTTTGGTCAAAGAAGATAAATAACAAACTACATGATCTCTCATTGATATTTTTCCTAAAGTTCTTTGGTTAATTGTAACTCTAAACTATTTGGGAGTGTTGGAACCTAAAATAATTGAAACATATGTACACCCCAAGATATATAATCCACATATAACTTTATAACTCAGCATTGCCCACCAAAATCAAATCCATGACTTCGAGTTTTCAAATTAAAAGTCCTACTGCTAGGCTAATACCTCATTGTTAGAATATATAACCTTTTATACTCATACTTATCTTCCTTTAAGTTGCTCAGAAGCTTGGGTGCAACATACATGATGAGTGGCGAGGTACCCCTACACTCAACCATATGAATACAAGCGTCTCACAGTTGTATGGTTAAGTAAGTTTGAGGTATGTGATTTTTATAACTTTTATCTTTTTAACACCTATGCTAGTAGGCAAAGGTGAAGAGAACTAAATAACTAATTTTCATTAACTATTCACTAACTAAATTTTAATTATCCTAGCATTAGTATCCGTTCCCACTTGCCGCACACACCTTGAACCAGTGCAACGCTACTGGGATTACCAAACGCTACTCGTTACTGGGTTACCAAGCGTTACACACGTGCTCGAAGCGGTCATACTGAATGCACTTAACTAGGAGAGTCAATGGTTGAGAGAGATTGATTATCTAGGAAAGCATTTAAACATTTAACAATAATTAAATCCTATTTAGCTTAGTCCATATGCTGCAAGATTTATCAGAAAGTTCGTCTTTATCACCGTACACAAATGTGTGCTCAGGTACAATTTGCTTGAATAAAGATCCATTCACTTTGAGACTCCTACTGCGGGCACATGGAAATTATTCTAACTCTAGAATGGTAAAACTGGTATAGTTTGGCTAAGGGTCTAACTCTAGATGCCTGAACAAGGGAAAGTCGCCTCTTATTTATAGGCATGATGGCAGGCTGCGATATCGCGTACACAATATCGCAGGGGCAGATGCGATATCGCGGCTCATCAATACATCTCTTTAATAGTTACCTATTAGCATAATTCAATCTTTCTACATGATTTGACATGACTTTGACATTTTGTATCATTTTTGACATGTTTGGTATTATTTTTGATATCAAATTAACAGCTCAACATCTAAAAGCATCTACAATTTCTTTTTGGGCCCTAATTCATTATTTCTTCACGATCTACAAGGTATTTTTTTTGTTTATAAATAAATGACCTAAGTGTCATTTTAGCCTTTAAATATAATCTTTTCCTTTTTAGACCTAAAGCACATTTACATTAGGTAATGATATTCCGTTTTTAACATTTCAAAGCTCTCATATTCCCCTACAAACCATAAAGCTCATTTGATATAATTGTATCCTCTTCATTATGTACCTACTTGACACATGAAAAAATCCTTAGATTAAACCCAAACAATTTGGTTCAATCCAAATCCTTGTCATGCTAGGCTACACTTGCATTAGTATTTATCCCAAAAGAAAAATCCAATTAGGCGTATACATCAAAGATCAAGGTAATGCAATTGCTTATCAACAACCTCTGAGTTACCTAGTTCTTCTTTAAACATATTGCTAATCTTCAGGTTCTAATCATTTTTTTTAATTTTATTTTTTTCTATCACGTCCTAAAGCCCCATCTACCCTAACTATAAAGAAGAGTTTTCCTTATCATTTTCTATACATATTTTTCTTGGATTAAATGCTATATGTTCTCCTTTATTTCAATCGTTTTCTTCTACCTAGCATAGATTTAGCAATTTTCCTACAGATGTAATCAACATTACATTTTCTATTAATTTTTCTATTTATATCATTTTATTTGCAAAACCATGTTTCTTTTTTCATTCTTATACTAGTTTTAATTTATTTTATTTTTACCTACATTACCACCATTCCCTTTCATGCCTATTCCTATATTTGTAATAACCCCATCATTGTTTGCATAATATCACCTGAATATTACCCAACCAAGTTAACCATTGTCATCATTTAATCCTATTAATCTTGTTACATAAGGACCTATAAGCCTGTCTTCCCCTTCCATTTAGCATTTAGCTAATCTTCCTGGTATGAATCCATGATTGTTAGCCTTGCTCACAAACATGATGTCTCAATTTTAAAGCAATGAAGATAATACAAATAAGGAGAAGAACCTATCTTTCTAAACTAAGTGTTGAATGATCCTATCAATCATGTTGTTCCAATGACCATTCTATCTAAAGACATTTCTCTTCCAATAGTTATCAAATAGAATAGTGAGGCTGACAATCCCATGAACCATGTGGTAATCTTCAAGAATGAATGCATCCTGATGTCCCCTTATCCTCTCATAGTCTTTAATTACTTTTTGAACTCATGTTTTGGAATCGTACTTGAATGGCATAGATCCTTGTCTAGTGGGTCTATTGCATCCCTTGAATAGCTCTCTGTGGCCTTTATGAAATGTTTTAAGTTCAACATGTCATAAATCAATAATGTCATTTGATTTATCTTTGTGAAACACACTGCAAATAAACTCATAAACAAGTTTATCTCAAGGTGGATAGCTACTTTAATGAAGCTACCCTATCATCTAAGTGAATGTCAGCATTAAGATATCTTTGAAGCTATAGTCATTGACTACATTTAGAAGAGGATGGCTCATCCTAAGCCTCATTCTCTAAATGATGCATTCCTAGCTACTAGAAGAATTGAAGAAGCAACACTTCAACATGGTAACTAAGAATTCCTTGCAATTAGAAAAAAAGCTAATAAAATGGCTAAACAAGAGAAAACAAAGCCAAACACTCAAAGTGTTTATTCTATTTCTTCCTTAACACCTCTAGTATCCAACTAGTAGCAAAGTAATGTTGCCTTTTCTTCCAATACCAATCAATAGTGCAAAGTCTTTAAGGATGAGTAAATATAGTCATTATCTTAAAGATGACATACAAGACTTGATTGACCAAGGATAAATTATTTTCAATGAAGAAAATTTTATTTACTACAAATAATTAGCAATTGTAAATCTTCCAAGATCCACTTGAAACTAGAAATATTATTTCAACCTTTCACTAAGAAAAATTAGAACAATAATACTCGTAATAACCTTATTAGCTTGCAAATTAAACTTAATGTTCTTCATCCTTTCAACCTCCTTGAGAATCATATGTCATACATCTTTCTTAATATAATAACATAGACAATTTTCAAGCTTCCACATCTTTTAAGCCTTCCAAGGAGCATTACCGTATAAACATGGCATAGGAATAAAATTTCTTATAAAATCATATTCCCAATGCTCCTTTTTATCCACCTAAAGAACCATATCACATCAATATGTCTCTTTACTGGAATAACATAGCGTTTGCTTCATTTCCCTTGTTTGTTCAGCCTCTTGTTGAATAGGCTACGTAAGGGCTTTTTCTCCTATTGCTATTACCCTACATGCCTATTCATATTTAATTCCTATTTATCCATCATCTGACTCAATGCCATATCATCCTATTCCTACTATCACATCCTAAATTTCAACCATGTATAACTTATAAAATCACTTAAAAGCACATGAGAAATAAAACTTAATCTCTTAACAGATTTTTAAATAACTTAAATATTTATAAAACCATATAAATATATAAAAACTTAGAAACTGAAACTTAGAAATCACTGGAAAATCCACACTAGTACATACATGTCTACTTAGGCCTTGTTTCAACATGAATTTGAGTGCAATAGAAAATTCATATTTACAAGTAAAATACAAATCCATTGAATGGATAAATCATAATATAAGATACATAAAGAGATAATCTTTTATCTAACATTGATCTTTCTTCTATCTTCACCTTGACCACCTTCAAAGCTTCCACCTCCAACATCAATCCCTAAGCAAACATGGTCAATTAATAAACCTCGCAAATGCTTACCCATTAACAATAACTAAACATTACATGATACTAGCTAAACATCAATCCTCAAGTGAATATGGTCAGTTTGTTAACCCCACAAATGCTTGCCTATTAACAACGAGTCACATATTAGCAACCTCCTGAAATTGTACAAATTATGTTTTCTTAAATGATTGATCAAGCATTCTAACATGTTGAATGTGCCCATCCATGTAAAAAATGTTCATAAGTCATTATCATCTAAATGCGCCATCTCCACTTGATATCGAGATGAATGCATTTGTCTTGAAAATCTACTAAAAAAGTAATGTTGCTACCATCAAGAGAAGATGATGCAATAGAAAGATAGAGTCATAATGAAAAACAAAAAGTCATGAAAATGGTGAATTACAAATTAAACATCAAAACCAAGATTAGATTGACAATACATGAAATATAATTAGCCATTGATGAGTGGCGAGGTACCCCTACACTCAACCATACGAATACGAGCATGCACGCGCGATCCGGTTGAACTCCGCAGACTAAAGGCCTTAACGCCACAAGAAACACTTGGGGTTAATCGTTCGTTGTCTTCCCAGGCTTGCTTGTATGTGTCACGGTGTATGGTTAAGCAAGTCTGAGGTATGTGATTTTTTTGGTATTTTCGGCTTATCTTCTATGCTACCAGGAGAAAGGGTTGAGAAAACTAAACTAACTCTAACTAAGATCTAAGTCTAAATTAACTAGCGTCAGCATCCGTTCCCACTTACCGGACACACCCTGAACTATGCAACTGCAGCTTACCAAACGCTAATCGTTACTGGGATCGCCACACGTAACGCAAGTGCTCGAAGTGGTCGTACTGAGGCACCTATTTAGCCTACGTGTGATAAGCAGCCGATTCCTTAGCCAGCCGTACACACCCGTGGGTGCTCGTAACTAAGTCGTACTTATCACACGATCTAGCCTAGCAATGAGCAGCCGATTCCTCAACTAGCCGTACACATTAGACCCGGGAGTTACCAAGCGCAGAATCCTGGAATACGCTACTGGGTTACCAAGCATCCAATGCTCGTAATTGAGTCGTACTCATGCATTGCGTCAAGCAGCCGATTCCTTGACTAGCCGTACACGTCCGTAGACGCTCGTAATCAAGTCGTACTTGAACGCACTAGGAAAGCAGGAAATAAAGCAATAAATGAAACCACGTGCTGCAAGGTTTATCCAAACAAGTTCGTCTTTATTGCCGTACACAACTTGGGTTCAGGTTACAAGCTGCTCGAATAAAGAGCCGTTCACTCTAGGACTCCTACTGCGGGCACATGGGGAAAAATTCTAACTCTGGAGTGATCAATCTGCCAGAGCTTCGCTACACTAGCCAGGATTGGGAAATGAAGGGAGTGCCGCCTCTTATTTATAGATATGGCGGCGGGACGCGATATCGCGTACGCGATATCGCAGGAGAAGACGCGATATCGCGTCGGCCGCGATATCGCGTACGCGATATCGCGGCCTAGTGAAAACCGCGTCTCATCATACCCCCATGACTGAATGAAAACTCGTCCTCGAGTTCCTTACAATAATATCAGGTAGGTATGGGATTATTAGGGAAAATGGAACTAATGGGATGACATGTGAACGGTCTTTATTACAAGACTTGACAAAAACTGGTGTTCATGACAACATGGGTGAACACCTTATTACAATGACATCAGGCCACAGTTGGCAGCTGAGAGAAAAGAGGAGAGAGAATAGAAGAGAAGAAAGAAGAAGAGTCTTGTTGCTGCCAACGCCTAGATTGCGCCTTTCGTTGTCCATCTGTAAGCGCATTATCAATTCCACTCCTTGCATGCTGCTTCAGCGCTGCTCCATTCCAAGTGTCTGCTCCAGATCCATTCCGTTGTTGTATGATTGCCATCTGCACACACAACACCATCATATATTAGCAAGGGTAATTGAATCATTAAGTAAAGCATACCTTGCTTCGGTTTAGGCTCACTGGCTAAGGTGTGGTATGGCTGATATGGATCTGGGAAAATATAGATGATGACTACCGAAGGTATAGGGGTAAGGAAGAAAAACGAAAAAATCCGGGGCTTAGGATAAAAATCGAAAAATCAGGCCCCGTACCCCCATGACTAATCGCGAACCTCCGGTAGCGTTAGAATGGAGAGAGAAAAGGAATAGGAATGATAGGTAAAAAGGGACAACTATGGCATCGATAAAAAGGATGTCATGATGGAAATGAACAAAAATGTTAATTAATTGCAAAACGTTAAGGAAAAGAAGTTAACTAATGTTCCAAATAGGAATGTCAGTGGGTCCTCCCCAAAGCAGGCTCATGCCCTTAATGCCCTGACAATCCCACATTCAAAGAGTCCGTAGGCTCGGGGAATGTCCTTTGGAAACAAGAGTTAAAGTCTTAACCGGAAGAATTTACCAAAAAGAAAACAAAGCATCAACTAAAGTATATACAATGATACAACCGGCAATGAGGTGAACAATGGAGAGAAGGATGGGAAGAAGAGAAGTGGAATGGAATCCCAAGAACAAGGTGGTGTACAGCCCCTTGTGTGTTTTATGATTAATGTGACTTGGCGAATCTCATTCCAACTCCGGCTCAAACCAACCACATCCAGTGACTTCGCATCAATGCATTTGGTTAGACCATCCATGTGGAGAACAAGGATGCATCTTCAAAGAGCCACCACCATTCCGACGAAACAACGGAGAGAATGGGAAGCGAGAAGGGCCTTAGTTAGAGGGAACACTTTGGTTCCATAACCAGTGCTTGCAGCTCAAATTTTATTTCATCTAAGGGGTGTGCTTTGAATCCTCACTTTGGTTTTTTTTTTC
>MNCI01015735.1:66506-84504 GCA_015680685.1 Gnetum montanum | reverse complement strand
CCACTAGAAAGACATGCACCCATGCCTGAAGGTTGGCGGCTTCTCTCGATTCAGCAATTGAAAAAAAAAGAGAAGAAGAAAGAAGAAAAGAAAAAGAAAGTGCCACAAAGAAAAATCACTCCTCTCTTGAACCAAATGCCAAGTGATCGTACGCCTTGTTGCTCTGGTACTCTCATAGTCGCTCATCATGGGATGAAACAATGCGGTGTCACTGATTAGAGGAATGGACTTAGTCATGATCTTGGAACAAAGGGTTAATAACACCCTAATCATGCTTTACACGTAGGATTGACGATGCCCTGGGTTAGTTACCTCCTATTCTAATCTCTACAATCCCTTCTGTAGTTTGTCTCACCTCGCTGTTAATGTAATTGTAGCTCATGTCTCGTATAGCGTAGAATTCTTACCTCATTCCGGTGATATTTACATGTGTGTGTTTTGTGGAATTGGTGTGGATTACATTTAACCCTTCGAGTGCCCACGGACACTTTTAAAGTGTGGTTACGCAAGGGCATTAAAGGTTGGAACCTACTTTGGAGAGGATCCACTTGCATAATTTTTGTAATTTTCACTCATGACCCATCTTCCACACATCATTTATTACCCTTAGCATATTGTCCACAATGTTCTTTCCCTTATCACTACCCCTCTGATTCAACATTCCTATGAACCATCACATAGCCTTTTTCTCCCATTTGAGGTCCTTATTGATAAATTCCACACCATCATAATTATTTGCCCCTTTCAAACTAATTGAACTATCCTAGAACCCCTTAACAATAGCCCAATGCCCTAATTTTACAATGTTAATTTCAAGAAAATCTTTAAAATAATTTGGTATCTTTCATTGTGCCCAATATCGCTAAAGTCGAGATATTGCATATGTGATGTATCATACGCGATATCGCGTCCCTTCAAACTATATATAGATGACTCGCGTGCCGCTACAACTCATGTTCAACTATTCATGCGGGGGGAGTTTTCCAATTTTCTCTCTACGACTTATGATTACGCAACCCTTGCTTTCATACTTATAACTCACTTACTAGTACTCTAATTTTCATTTCATTTGAACCTACCTGAACTCGGAGTGTTCAGCTTAGTCGTGGGGGAGAGGCACACGTCGAATAGCGCATAAATTTTTTGAAATTCATCATCGCCCGAAGGACATCTTTAAGGGTAATTAGTTGTAAAATTAAGTATAAAATGTGTCAAAAACAATTTCATCCCCTTAGCTATACTAGAAAATTAAATTTGGAAACCACCTAAGCAAAGAGGACTCAACATTATAATCTTTCAGGGACATGTTCTTCCAATAATTAACATCACACGGAAATAAAGTAAATCTATTAAGGCAAGCAGTAAGGTATAACCTAACTTTGGTAACAACCTTACTAACGATTGGCCTCGTGTGATTGTAGATGGCCCTAAAATGAGGACAACAAGAAGGTCCTACTCAAGGCGGGAGCAAACAACCTAGGAGAGGAGGAGGACAAGATCCTGCCGGACAACATGCAGAGCAGGAGGAACAATTATTTAGCATCCACCAAGAGGACCTTGCTACTGTACAATCAAGGCAGGTAGAGGGAGGAGTGACTATTACGGCTGAACAGGAACAACATCTCACGTTGCCCTAGGATTGTGTTTAGGCCATTCATGAGAAGTCCACATTCACGGCAGTGATTGTGGAGTTAAACTTTGAATCATTTGTAGAGTTTGCTCTAGAGGCCATTAGGGATCACCTCACAGTGTCCCCATTATGGCCTATCCTATCTGAAAGTGGTGCTTGGTATTTAGGGGAAACGTACCAATTTTGGCACAATAAAGAATAAGACACCACGGTTAACATTTTGGTGTGATTGTTGACTTCTCTGTTTAGGCCATTTCAGAAGTATTAAGCCTTTCGAATATAGGGCCCAAGGTTGCTCAGTTGTCTACCCAGTCAGACTCCGATGTGCAATGAGTTTGGTTGGAAAGGGCATATGGCAAAGAAGATAAGACGTTTGGGGAGTTGACGACGGAAGAGAGGATCTATTTCAAAATTGGAACTTATCATCTCTTCCCCATAAAGGGCTTAAAAAGAATTTCAACATATGTGGCAAGAGGATGTGCAGTACTGATGGAAAAGGTTAATGCTAACCTACCTCATCTATACGTTACGGAGATCCTCAGGTAGTTCGAAGAACGGAAGATAGGGAAGATGGTGTTGCCCTTTCCTTGCCTTATCAGGAAGCTATGCCAACGTGCTAGTATTAGAGGATACACTAATGATGTCCTCCGAAAAGCCCAAAATGCTTCATATGCTGAATTATTAAAACCACCAGTCATAAGGAAAATCACTGGTGAGAGGCTGGGACCAGAATAAGAAAAAGAACAGATGGTAGGGCCAACTGCAACTCAACTTGCAGGGCCCAGCCAACTTCCAAGTACGGGACCTAGCCAACATTAAGAAGCAGGGCCCAACATGAGCCAAGATCAACCATCGTTGCCGCAAGATTATAGATCATCGATGAGACATCTCAGGGCCATCGCTGAGATGGTTAGTTAGGGAAGTCATGATGATGCAAATCTCTTCCACGTCATTAACAATGCCATATAGCCCACAATTTCTTTGGATCATGCAAGGGGTGAAGTATCAATTCAGACATGAGGAGGGGAAAGCACTTGGTCACAACAGATCTTAGGAAATGCTGCATCTTTTCAAGTGCAATTAGAAACTGATGAAGGGGCCACGGTGGTGGTCATGCAGCACCAAGATGTAGTAGGAGCCGCAGAAGTGGTCACATACCACATCCAAGAATCATTCAATGTACCTATTGTACCATCGACAGATTTCATAGGAGCATGGGATGCTCAAACTTTGGCCAAAACCTCAATGACTCCTATGGAACATGAGGATGTACTTGATCGATTGCTACAAATAGGACAAGTCATGAAGTCCTTGTTTGACATCTCGTAGAATGTTACAGCAATTCAATCAGACCTCATTTCCACTAAGGGAAAACTAGTCTTGACAGAGATGAGGGTCGAGCATGCTGAAGCAGAAGTGCAAAAATTGCAAGAAAGGCTCATGACCCTGAAAGCAGCATAGCGAGATCCCTCTCAATTCATTCCCGTGGACCAGTTGGACACTTTTCAAACTGAGTAACTACTAAGGGAAAAAACAAAGAATAAAAAGGTGGCAGAAGAAAAAGAGAAGGCTGTTTGGTATGCCTCTGTAGCACAAGCGCAAACTCATGCATATACCAAGGCACTCAAGGCCTTATAAGAGGAAAACAAGCAGCTTGTTGCCGACAACCTTCGGTTGACCTCCGTGGAAAAGCAAAAGAATGTTCTCAAAGAACATTTTCATTAGTTGCGAGAACAATTCATCTGGGTCAACCAAGATATGAATCATTTAGCCAGGAAAAATCAAACCCTCTCAATGGAGGAGGTACATGCCATCCATCAAAAGATAGCTATTGAAATAAGCGTGTGGAAAAATGAGACCAAACAACATGAAAAGCTCAAGGACACTTCTGGGACTAGTTGGGGATGTACAAGCAAATCCTTGAGAAGGAGATCCATATGGCCAAGGCCCACATCAATGCTTTCAGTGCTCAACACACTAACCAGTGGGCCATATTGGACACATGCATTTGCCCATCAGGCGGAAGTTAAGAACCGGGACCTGTAGATCCAAGACCTTACAGAATACATGGAGTTGGCAAACCTGCGGTATGCCAACCTTGACATGTTAACAACAGGGCACCTAAGAATAGAGCTTGAGCAATAGGTAGCCACCACCTATAGCAAATATGAAACAAAATTTGCAGAACACAAGAATATATTGGAAAAACTGGAGATTGCAAATTCCGAACTTGAGGTGGTTAAAGCAAGCTACCAGGGACAAAAGGGTGTCACAACAGATTTGGCTCAACGTCTTGCAAATTTCCATGAATATAGAGACAAAGCTAGAGCCTACGAGGAGAAACGATGGGTATTTGTGGCTTGGTTTGTCAAGGCAAATCAGATGTATTCGCAACTACCTTGCCCATGGGAGGTGCCAACTCCATCAAACATCGGAACATTAGCATGGACGACACAAGACCCCCGAACCAAAGAGGAGAAGCTCCAGGCCATACTTCAATGCCATCAAGTCCAAAGACCCGGAGCACAAGACAAGGGAAAAGCACCCATGGAGGAGCCACCGCCACCAGGAACTACATGAGTTCCATCAATTTTGTAGCAGTATGATTTTCTTTCGCATTCTCTGTGTTGTGTCTCAATTTTTGTTTGATTCCACACTACGGCATGAACCCATTCTCACCATTTAATAATCCCATACCTATCCACTATGTGATCAGCAGAGCTTGTTCTCAGTGTAACTCGAGGATGAGTTTCCATTCAGTCGTGGGGGTATGATGAGTCATCATTTTGTTGGTTGCGATATCGCATACGTGATATCGCATACGTGATATCACAACCTATCTCCTCATCTATAAATAAGAGGTAGACAGATCTGGTAGGCAATTTTTTTTGAGTTTTTGAGAGTTAGTACTTAGTTTTAGATTTTTTTAAAGTAGTTCTTCTCTCAACCCTTCTCTCCTAGTGCATGCCCGCAGTATGGTGATTGTAATTGTATGACATCCTTATTTGAGTGTCACGTACTTGGACACACACATGACTAGAAATAAAGATCGAGATTACTTCATCATTGCAGCATTCACTTAGTTTAATCATTTATTTAATTGTTATTTACCGCTTTCTTAGTTAATATATCTTCACCCTAAACCCTTGTTAAACGCGGAATGAGTACGACTTGATTATGAGCATTTAAGTGTGACTAATTGGTAACCCAGTAGCGTACCTAGGATCTGCGCTTGGTAATCCCAGTGGTAGTCATGCACGAGGTCCAAGATGTGTATGGTTGATTGAGGAACGGATACTCATCGCACTTAGGCTAGCTTAGATTCTCTCTCACCCTCTCTCTCTTAGCCTAGTTAATATCATTTTCCATTACACCCAAGAGTAGCATTAGTATAGAAACACATTATACACCTCACTCTGGACTAAACCATACATGACAAAGTTAACACTGGTCCAGATGGGAAGACAGCGAATTGCGACCTAAGGATAACTATCTTGATATCACAACTAGTTCGTCTGCGGAGTTCGACTGGATCGTGCGTGAAGCACTTGTATTCGTATGGTTGAGTGTAGGGGTACCTTGCCACTCATCAACTATAGTAAATGAAGAAGTTTCCAAGATTGGGAATGAGCCAAATCAATGAAAGGAAGCCTTGGAAAGCAAAGCCTAAAATTTGAGAAGAGGTCTCACTGAAGTAGAAGACGTCTTGGCCAAAGTGCAGAAGAACCAGAGAAGACATCTTGTTAAAATAGTAGACATCTTCTATCTAGAGAGAGGAAATCTACAAGTAGACGTCTCCTTAGAGACATCTCATTTGATGGAGAGATGTCTACCCTAAATGAAAGTATGGGTAGTGAGACATCCCAATCTCAAAGAAGATGTCTCCCTTGGCCGTTAGATAGTTGTTGCTCAAATTCCAAGGTGATTTTGGAAACATCAAGGCTATTAGAAGACTTCATTCTCTTGGTTTTTGTGTAATTCTAGTGCATGAATAGTCACTATCAAAGCAATCATTGCATATTATCCTTATGTACCTAATTTTTCGTACATTTGGTTGTGTATTGTACTTCATTGTCATATCATATGTCTTGTCATATTGAGAGCTATTGAATTGTGCTTCAAAGTTAAGGATCTATAAATTTGTTACATTCTTTTCCTTGTAATTTTTATTTCTCTTTTGTTACCCCATTGGGGTTGATGTGCTTCTTATGAAAAGGCATTATTCTTGAGCTTTTTGGGATCTTGTAGGATTGAGTATTGGTGTAGCGCCACAACACTCTAGAGCAAAGCTCAAGTTGTAAAGGTTGTGGCATCTTGGAAACCACATTCTAAGCTTGTTGGAACCTTACGGGGTTTAGTGGATTCATGGCGATGAATGACTCTAGAGTAAAGCTTAGAGCTTGTATAGGGTGTGGTACGCTTCAAACCACATTTTGATAGAAACAAAGTTTGGAGGTGTGTAAGCAATCTACCCTTCAAGTGTGGAGTACCCAAGTTGGAAAATCACGTAAAATTAGTGTGTGCTTTTGTTGAAGTATTTTTAATTTGGGGAACTTATTCATCCTCCCCTTCTAAGTTCTATGATCTTCACCTCATCAGGAAAATAAGTCACTACTAGGAATTGCAGAACCTCATATGTACTTTTGACTTTGAACATAAATAACTCACAGCATGGTTTGTCAACATGAAGTATATGTTTCCTACAGGGCCATGTCTATGGCACATACTAGCACCAGCCCATCTAAGTGAAGTTGCCTAGAACATTCACAATCCATGAGGCAAAGAGAAAAAGATGAAGGTACTTTTGGATGTCTTCTAGCTTTCAATAGTAGTAGCAAGGTAGCCCAAGCCTCTAGTAGAGCAAGGACATGATGCAGGATCCTCCACATCACAAAAGCCTTCACCTCTAGGAATGGTGTGAAGATCTCATCCCATCTCAATCTATCTAGCTAGCACCTATCATTTTTGTCAAATTGTGCAAATTTTGTGTACATTTCACCAATTTTATATCCATGGATATATGTCAAAATGATACTCAAAGAGTTGTTCATTCCATACTTCTCCAAATCTTTTAAGAAACTCAGTCCCATATCACTCAATGGGAAGTTTTCAATCAGTCATGGGGGTATGATGAAGTCTCAATATGTTGATTATGTTGATGCATGCCTGTCGATGTAGCCTTATCGATGCATCCTTGGATGTGTTGGTGCATATGCACTGATGTTGATTCTCTTGAAGACTATATAAACACACATACCAACCACATTTATGGCACCTTTGATCATTCTCATAGTAAAGCTCTTGCAATTTTCTCTTATAAGACTTACTAAAATTTCCTCTGAGTGCCCACAGAATGTATTGTACAAATTTTTATTCAAGTGGAACATGTACGTAGATACTATTGCATGATGGAAATAAAATCAAGATTTCTTCTCCGCATTGTAGCACTTGGATTAGCATTACATTTACTTTTAAGAATTTTACTTTACATGTAGTTTACTTTTTTATACTTAAGTGTTTAATATTTTATTCCGTAGTAATGTGAGTATAACCACTTTGAGTATAATATACTAACACTTGGAAATCCTAGTAGTGAATACTTAGTATACCTAGTAGTAAGCACTTGGTAATCCAATAGTGTTAATATAAGTTCAAGATATATATAGAAAGTAGGAATGGATACTCTACATTTGGGATAGTTTAGTTCTTAATTAGTTAAAGTTTAATATTTCAATTACTTCTCCTCTTAACACTTTTAAATATAAAAATTTTAAATACAAATATCTTACACCTCAATTGATGAGTTGTGATTTGACGAGCCCCAATGTCAGATACGTGATGTTGAAGTCTTGACGTCGGGGCTAATAAGCAACATCAGATACCTGATGTAGCCTCATCTAGACCTTGCCTATAAATACTACACTTGGGCTTCTTCTTTCTAGTTTGTTATTCCTAGTGCATGCCCGCAGTGTGATGTTTGTAATCATACGACACCTTTGTTTGAGTGTGACGTACTTGGACACATTACATGACTGGCAATAAAGATTGAGATTACTTCCATCATTACAGCATCCACTTAGATTAATATTGTTGTTTTAATTATTTAATGATTTCTTTAGTTAAACATTTCCATTTATTATTATTTACTATTCTTGTTGTTAAGCGGAATGTGTACACCTTAATCATGAGCGTTTAAGTGTAAATACTTGGTCGCCTAGAGGTATATCATTTGGCATAACCAATGACATACACTTGGTAATCCCAGAAGTAGCTCCACAAAGTCCAAGATGTGTATGGACGATTAAGAGCTGATACCATTGCCATAGACTAATTTAGACTTTGTTTCCATTATTCATTAGTTAATAACTTTATCTCTTTCTATCATCGGGAGTAGCATAGCATAGAATTAGGAACCACATCATATGCCTCACTTTGGACTAAACCATATGTGAGAAAGCTACCACTAGTCCAAGTGGGATGAAAATGAACTGCAATTAAGGCATAATGATCTAGATGCTACAACTAGTCCCATCCATGGAATTTAACTAGATTGCATGTGAATGCTTGTAATTTGTATAGTTAAGCATAGGGGTACCTTGCCACTCATCATTGGCACTGTTGCTGAGGATTGTGCTAGTTATCTAGATTAGTTATATTATACAAGATTGCTGTAAAAGGTCTTAATGATATAACCTTCAGAAACTACTAAACCACACACACCATAAACCAAGAACAATGTCTCTCCCACTTGAAAATGACTATGAACTGTATAGTGCACACATTCATTGGAGAACTAAAGTGATATACAATGGAGAAGATTGGAGTGATTAATCTTATGTAGGGATTTCTTATGATGATGACCACCCTAACAACACTCAAAGACTACATTCATCTAAGGCAGACAATCTTGGAGAAGATGACGTAGGTTTTAAACTAGGGGAGGCCTCAAGTCCTAAGACCTTCTTGAAACCTAGAAACGATAAATCAAGGGACCCCAAGGAACACTATAGAAGCCATGGTGATTCTCCTAGTTCCTCATCTACCTCTTACTCTTCAACGTCTAGTTCTAACAAAGATGAATGTAGGTATAGAGATAGAGCTCCACTAAAGCGTCGAACTAAAAACCAGAATCGAACCCACGAGAAGAGTCAAAGAGGACACCATGAACATAGGAACTTCCCTCACAATTTGTTTGATGACGATGAGCCCCTGTTGGCCACTAAGAGCCTAATGCATATCACAGAAGCTGTTAAGATATCTTGCAGGCATTACAAACAATGTCATTTACCTAAAATAGACATGAATACTCTTCCTAAGTTTGTAGGAGACTATGATTCAAATCTGCAACATCATTTACAAGCCTTCCATGATGCCTATATGTTCTATAATGTGGAAAGTAAGTGGCAAAAACTTAAGCTCTTTCCTAGGACACTAATTGATAAAGCCAAAATGTGGTATCAATCATTGAAACCAAATTCAATCCAACGGTGGTTAACAATGTTAGAACTTTTCAATGAGAGATACTAAACCTATAAGAGAGTGTCCTACCTGAGGAGATGCATCTAAGAGTGGAAACAAGAATAACATGAACCCTTGGACATGACTTTAGATAGATATTATGCCTTGCTAAATAAATGCCCAGGTCATGGTTTCTGCGAGGAAGAGAAAATTTATCACATCATAGATGGGCTTCGTAATGAAACAAGGGTGACCCTTGGGATGTATGCCCCAAGGGAACTATATGAGATTTGAGCCCATCAACTTAAAGAGCTCATAAAGCATATGGAAAAAGAAGAAAAAGAAATGTGTAAATGGGAGAATGTCAAAAAACATTAATGGGATCCAACTCTTAAATTGAAGGAGGTCCAAATTTATGGTAAAGGAAATGAAACCACCTTTGATAAGGTGATCCCACAACAAACTTTGTTGATAAAGGAGTCTCTGGATGATTTAGAAGCAAATTTTAATAGGATGTCCAAATGGGTAAATGACAATGTCACAACTCTTATTGAGATAGTCATGGAGAAGCTCATGCAACACAAGCTAGGCGATCATGATCAACAGAGGACATAGAACCAAGAAATAGTTAGGAACACTTTTCAATAGACAAGAAAAGTAGCAAAAAAAATGAGGCTAAAGACTCTACCATGGACAAAGATGATGGATGCGACCTCTGCATATATGACCACCCAAGGGGCCAATGCCCATATTGTTGCATCTATAGGAGTATTGGGTAGATGCCTTAAATCCAAAATTTGTGCAAAATCACATGCCCAAGAGACTTCCTCTCCCACAAGGTAACTTTAGATAGTCCCACAACCGATCAAGCCATCCTAGGGGGACTTATTACTAGCCTCAACACTGGCATCAAGTGCAATGGCAACAACCATAGTCATGGGGGAGGCCATTACCAAATCAACCACAGCCGTTAAAATCTCTTGGATATTATGTTTAACACCTTGTTTCTTCATCTAGTTTCATGTCCTCCACTTCAAATCATCACTACCACTCTCTCAAGTACCATCAATACATGACATCCCTTGAAGGATCCCACTTCGTGCCTCTTACCATACAACCTACACTTGATATTCTCATCATCCACCTCCTTATGTACCACGGCCATAAACACAGGAAGGTTCAACACCCCAATATCAACAAATAAGTAACACCTGTGCTATAATTGTGCATAAACATGTTGATACTAGTGGATCCCAACTGCAACGCTGGAAATGTCCCTTTTGGGGAATAGGCCATAAGTCGAAGCAAACCATGAATGGACCCACCACATCAATTGAGCCAGCACAAGGCTAATCTGGTGCAACACCTTCCCTGCCTCAACCAACATCCTTTGATTATACACAAGGGTCACTATCCATTAGTAATCCAATCTTACATCCAACCAATGAATCTACAAACATGGGGAGAGAAATGAACTCATGCATACCATCTCATGATCAAGGTGCAATTGTGGGCCAACCATCCATAATGTTCACACATCCCATAGCTTGACTCACCATACATATAACAATCAGGTGTGTGACCAACAATTTTTCTACCCAACCACCACACCACTAACAAGCACCCAGTGGCTGGGGCATGACGAGTTCCCAATGTCTCATACATGCATGGATCCTCTTCATCCACTTATTAATCCTAGTCATGGTCAAGTGTTTAGTCGTGGGGGTTACCCCCCATTCTAATCTTCAGGATTTTCAAGTGCCTTTTACCTTTTTGTTTTACAATTTTTTATTATTTTCCTATTTTTTCTACTTTTTTTCTAGTAGTGATTTTAATTTTCTTGTATGTAATCTCGCTATTGATCATGTTTCCCATTGAGGTGAGGTTTTTCTCTATGTATTAAGTCACAAGGGACTAATTATTCAGACATTGAGAGCATGACATCCATCCACCCATTCATTTAATAAGAGGTTCTTGCTTTAGTCATGATGGTAATCTTTTTCATTATCCAAACTCTAAATAACTTCATAATCCTTGTGTCTGGATGGAAGAGTGTAGAACAAAGCAAGAATGTAAAGGATGTGACATCAATGGGATTTGTGGATTCTCTTTGGCTACTTCTATGAGTTCTATCATGTTGCTAAGGTTGTAACCATATCCTTGTAGATCTAACAAAAAATGGGAGTAAGAGCAACTTCACATGGCATTGAATAAGCTTTTGTGGGTCCCACTGGAAAGACATGTACCCATGCCTGAAGGTTGGTAGCTTCCCATAACAAAAAAAGAAACACACAAAAAAGAAAAAATACACACACAATAATTGTGCCATGATAACACTCCTCCCTTGGACAAAATGCCAAGTGATGTTACTCCTTGCGACTTTGATAGTCTTATGGTTGTTTGTTGATGTGATGAAACAATGAGATGTCACTGCAATGTGGTTTAGACTTGGCTTGAATCTTGAATAGATGGACATATGGTTATTTAACTAGTACTAACACACAAGGTTTCATTGTGACCATAGTACGACACCTCATGTCCCAATTTCTACGATCCCTTCTACGGTCCACCTCCTCTCGTTATTTGGATGCTCATAACTTGTGGTTTTGTGTAACATAGAGTTGTTATCTCAATTCAGTGGTTTTTACATGTGTGTTTTGTTTCACATGTATGCATTACATTCAACTCCTCTAGTGCCTACAAACATTATAGGCATGGTTACATAGGGGCATCATAGGCTAGAGCCTACTTTGGGGAGGATCCACTTGTGTAACTTTTGTGACTTATACTTGTTTAACATGACCACATCATTTTTCACCTTCCATGCACTCCATTTGTTATATTTTATTATTTTCCTTATCCTAAATATAATTTTTCCTACAAGCATGCTTTCAACGTCCTTTTCTTGCTCATTCTCATACCATTAATGTTGATGACTTCACCTTATCCCACTTTTGATGCCTCCACTTAATTTTTCACTTACCCAAACTGAAAAATTTAACTTTCAACCTTCCAATCAAACCTAGAGCTTCCATTTACATGTCCTTTGGCCCCATAAAAATTGAAATTTTTGGACCTCAACGTCATGTACCTGATGTCAGGTCCGACTTGATGTTGCGTACATGACGTCGTGTACCTGACGTTGGGTCTAAAAAAAATTATATATAGTGAACCTCTATGCAACATGAACTTCATTTCTCTCATTTGTTACTAGGGGAGTTGTTGTGATTTTTTCTTGTAACTTAGAGATTTGCACCTCCATCTTCCACTTGTGATATCTAGCTCTCTAACGCTTCGATTTTTATACCGTTTGAATCTATCTGAACTTGGAGTGTTCAACATAGTTGTGGGGGGGTGCATGTGTGTAAACCTTGTGCTGATTTGCTAAAATTTTCTCTCACTTGAAAGGTATTCTAAGGGTAAGAATGTTAAAAACCTTAGAACTTATAATGAAAAATCATTAACGATAGTGCCAGACATCCAATTTCTCTAACCCTCAAGCCTATAACCATTATTTTAAGCTACATATAATGAAAAGGGAACTTACATGATGGGTTGTAAAAAGAGATAGACACTTTTTGGGTGAAAATTTTCCTAACCCTACAATCATATGCATAATGAGCTTAATGAACTAAGGTTATGAGTAAGGTATGAATGGATTAATGATAATAAACATAACTTTGGTAACACTTGGTTTTTGCTTAATTGCAGATGGCCCCAGAAAGAGGTGCTCAAGGTGAACCCTTGCAGAGAGTCATTAAGCATCCACATGGTGGCCACGCCCAACAAGCAGAACATGAGGAACATGCTAAATAGGAGGCTCAATCTTTTAGTATCCATCAAGAGGCCCCTGCTACTGGGCAATCAACCTAAGTAGAGGTAACAAAAGTACGAACTCTTGAATAAGGACAATGTCTCATGTTGCCCCTTGATTGCCTTGCTACCATCTTGGAAAGGTCCACATTGGCCTTGAGGAATTTACCCTAGAAGCGTTGTGGACGTAACTCAAAGCGTCCCCATTATGGTCAATCCTATCATACAGTGATGACTGGTACCTAGGGGAAGTCTATCAATTCTAGCACAATAAGGACAAAGGTACCACTGTGAATATCTGCAGGGTGAATGTCTCTTATGTAGTCAAAGAGATAGCTAAAGCTCTCAACCTACTTAATGAAGGGACCAAGGTAGCTCACCTATCGACTAGATTCAACCCTAAAATGAAGAGACTATGGCTGAGGCGAGCATATGACAAAGAAGATAAGTCATACAATGAGATGACTTTGGAAGAGAGAACCTACTTGAAGATTAGGATGTGCCACCTATTTCCTACCAAGGGCCTCAATCAAATCTCAACTTATGTGACTAGGGGAAGTGCCATTCTAATGGAAAAATTTGTAGTCAACCTTCCCCAATATTACTTCACAGAAATCCAATGGTAGTTTGAAGAAACGAAGTTAGGAAGACCAACACTTTCATTTCCCTGTCTGATTAAAAAACTGTGCAAGCATGTGGGAATCTTAAGATATACCAATGATGTCCTTTGGAAGGTGTAGCATGCCTCCTTTGCAGAACTCCTCATAACTGCAGCACCAAGAAAAGATTCTGGTGAGGAATAAGAAGCTAAAAAGGAGGGAGAACCAAGAACTGAAACACAACAAGAGCCTGAGCAATGCCTGCAAGCATAAGCTCCATTGCCACCGTCATAACATTATAGACCATCAATGAGCCACCTACAAAGAATCACTAAGACCATCAACTGGGGGAGTAGGAATGAGGCCAATCTCTTCTGGGTTATGGATGATGTTGTATGGCCCATCATGTCAGCTAATCAAACAAGGGAAGAGATATCAATTTAGTCAGAAGGAGGGGGATCCCAATGGTTGTGCCAGATCTCTGAAAACATTGCATCCTTTCAAGTCAACTTGAAAACTGGCAAAGGCACCACAGTTATGGAGCTACAACATGAAGATGCAACAGGCGCCACAGAGGTGATCACTAATCACATCACAGAGTCATTCAATATTCTTGTTGTGCCTTTAACTAATCTAGTAGGAACTAGGGATGCACAAATGCTGGTCGAGACCTCAATGACTCTTGCAGTGCATGAGGACATGCTTGATCATTTGCTATAGATAGGTTAAGTGATGATCACTCTGTTTGACAATCCCAACGATGTCACTATAGCTGAATTAAACCTCATCACTACTAACGAATCATGGTTTGTCAGGTGCTAATATCGGACCCTTGATATCGAACCCTTGATATTAGACCCTTGATATTGAACCCCTGATATTGGACCCTTGATATCAGGTACCGTATATTGCAGTTGGCTAACGATATCGAATACACGACATCGTGACTCCTGTGCAATCCTATAAATACACATTTGGGTGCACAAGAAGGGAGTCAGTTAGAGTTAGAGTTAAGTATAGAAGTAGAGTCTTTTTGTTCATTTTTAGTTCCTCTCAACTCTTTCCTTAGTGCATGTTTGCAATGTGATGATTGTAATTGTACGAAACCTTTATTCGAGTGTGACATACTTGGACATGCACATGACTGGCAATAAAGATCGAGATTACTTCATCATTGTAGCATTTACTTAATTTTAATTGCCTAATTATTATTGTTATTTATTGCTTTCTTAATTAATATTTCTCTACCCTCCTTGACTATCCCTGTTATTAGACACAGAATGAGTACGACTTAATCATGAGCATTGAAGTGTAACTACTTAGTATCCTAGTAGTGTACCTAGGACATGCGCTTGGTAATCCTAGCAGTAGTACATGAGGTCTAAGATGTGTCTGGATGATTAAGGATGGATGCTCATCACACTTAGGCTAGCTTAGATTCTCTCCTCCCATTCCTTATTAGCTTAAAAAAAAGTTACTTCCATTGTCTCTAGGCATATCCTAGTGTTAGAAATCATATCATACACCTCACTCTGGACTAAACCATACGTAACAAAGTAAATACTAGTCTAGGTGGGAAGACAGTGAACTATGATAAATGAGTAACTATCTAGATACCACAACTAGGTCATCTGCGAAGTTCAACCAGATCGTGCGTGAATGCTCGTATTCATATGGTTGAGTGTAGGGGTACCTCGCCACTCATCATTGGCATCGTTGCTAGGGACAGTGCTAGTTAATTAGATTAGTTACATCATACAAGATCGCTATAACAAAGTATTAACGATATATCTTTTAGAGAGAAGTAATTTCAAACAAGTCACACACAAATTCACAACAATGTCTCTCTCACAAGACTATGACAACACAACAACTAGTAAGGAAATGCATTGGAGAACCAATGAATTATACGATGATGAAGACAAAGTTTGGAGTGCTCAAATCTGATGTAGGAATCTCCTATGTACATAAACAAAGACAACATCATCCCAACTCACAAATTCGTAACCTACCTAGTGACGATGAACCCTTACTGGCCACTAAGAGCCTAATGCATATACAAGAGGCTATTCAAATATCCCGTAGGCATTGTAAGGAAAGTTGTCTACCCCGGCTTGATTTAAACAAATTTCCTAAATTTTTAAGAGGCTATGATTCAGATCCGCAACATCATTTACAAGCCTTCCATGATGCCTATGTATGGAACAATATTGATAATGGGTGGCAAAACTTAAGCTGTTCCCTCTAACATTTGTTGGCCAAGAAAAAGTATGGTACAGGTCCTTAAGACCAAAATCGATTTGACATTGGTCAACAATGGTAGAACTCTTCAATGAAAGATATCAAACTTATGTGAGAGTGTCAGCCTTGAGGAAACAAATCCAAGAGTGGAAATAAGCGTAACATGAATCCTTGGGCATGGCCTTAGAAAGATATTATGCATTATTAAACAACTACCCAGGCCATGGATTCTCCGAGGAAAGGCTAATATATCACATCATAGATGGGCTCCGTAATGAAACAAGGGAGACCCTAGTGATGTATGCCCTAGGTCAACTATATGAGCTACGAACCATCCAATTCCAAGAGCTTATCAAGCGGGTAGCAAAAGAAGAAGGAGAAATGGCCAAATGGGAGAATGTTGAAAAATCTTAACAGAACCAAAATCTCAAATTAACAAAGGTCCATAATCAGGAAGAGGAAAAATCAACTCATTTTAAGGAGGTGGAACCATCTTTGCCAATACTACAATCACTAAATGAAATTGAGGCAAAGATCAATAAGATGATGGAATGGATACATGAAAAATGTGGAGAATATGCCAACATTATTAGAGGTAGAACCATGATGACCCAAGAAATAGGATAGAACACCATTAGACAATCAGAAAGAAGGGTTGAAGAGAATAAGGATAAGAACGTAATTGTTAACCGTACATGTCAATGTAACATTTTCCTGTACGATCACCCCAAAGGTCAATGCCCAATTTTGTCATATTTATATGAGCATTGGGAAAGAATGTTACATCTAGAGTTCATACAAAAATACTGTGTTCAATCATAGTGGCAAAAACCCCAGTCATGGGGGAGGCCACCCTCAAACTGGTCACACCCTTCATATCATCCACACCCAAGTGCTTATCAGGTTCAACATCTTGTTTCCCCAACTGGGTCAACATCCTCTATCTCATCATGTTATTATCATTCTCCTAAGTACTATCAACCCATGTTCTCTCCAAAAAAATCACCACCTCATGTTCCTTGCACTTCTCCTTGCCCTCAATATTCTCATCATTCACCTTCTTCTACATCGCCACCAATTGTGCTAGAAGGTTTTGCACCACAGCACCAACCCACGAACGTTTACTTGTGTTGCTATTGTCAATAGCAGTGGAAGCCCTCCATAGCGACAAAAGTGTCCCTTCTTTAGGCATGATCGTAGAAAGAAATAGTGCGGTTCTGGACCCACTGCATCCACCAACTCAACACAAGTTCCACGTTATGATGCATTTGCCTCCTTGAACACAACACCTCTTGTTACCTTAGCAGGGCCACCAATAAACACTCCAAAAACCATGCAACCCAATGAATATAACCATGTAGGGAGACATATTGATCCTTGCATACCATCTTACGGTTATGGGTGCCATAGCGGGTCAACTCCTTATCAATTTTCTCCACTTTCTTATAATTTTCCCCACTATGCCTACTTTAATCAAGTGTGTGAACCCCAATTTGGGTACATTCCAACCGCCACATCAAAGGACACCCAGTGGTTTGGATATGACCAAACTCTAATATTTCCAACATGCATGGATCCAACCTTTCCATTTATTAATTCTCACCATGCTCAAAGGTTTAGTCATGGGGGATATCCTCTATTCTAACAAGCAAAATTAATAAATGTTTTTCCTTTTCTTTAATTTTACAATTTTTTTCCAATTTTTCATCTTTCAATTTATTATTTTATCTTTTTATTTGTTGTTTTATCTTTTTATGGGTAATCTCATCTATGAATAAAACACTCATGTGACTCATTGGTCAAGGTGTTATTCTATGCTAGCAAGTCTCAAGTGATTACTTATTTGGATGGTGAGCCCATAACATCCACCAATCCATTCTATTAATAAGAGGTTCTACTCTGGGTACGATGATATTCTTGCCATCATTAAAACTTAAACTAATTTGGTGCTCATCCTGCCTAGAGCGAAAAATGATATACTAAGAAGGAATGACCAGGGTGTGACATAAAGGGGATTTGTGGATTCTTTTTGGTGACATCTGTAGGTGCTATCATGCAACTTGGTTGTACTAAGATCCTTGAAGATCTAACGAAAAAAGGAAGTAAGAGTAATAAAGGCACTCAATCAAGAAACTCAATGTTGTTTTGGGGATCCCACTGGAAAGACATGAATCCATGCTTGAAGGTTGGCGACTTCTCTAGTTCACCATTAGAAAGGAAAAAGTGCCAAAGTAGCTTGAAAAAGAAAAGAAGAAAA
>MNCI01015735.1:37057-53797 GCA_015680685.1 Gnetum montanum | reverse complement strand
AGTGATAGTCCCAGATGTGTACGGTTAGTCAAGGAATCGGCTGCTCATCACACTTAGGCTAGATAGATTCTCTCAACCCTTTCCTCCTAGTTAAGTGCCTCAGTATGACCACTTCGAGCACGTGCATTACGCACGGTGATCCTAGCAATGATTAGCATTTGGTAGCCGCATTTGCATCAGTTCAGGATGTGTACGGTAAGTGGGAATGGATGTTGACGCTAGGTAATTTAGACTTAGGTCATTAGTTAGAGTTAGCTAGTTTCTCAACCCTTCACCTAAATAGCATAGGAGAAAAACATTAAAAGATATAAAAATCATATACCTCGAACTTACTTAACCATACACCGTGACAACCACAAGTAAGTCTGGGAAGATAACGAATGATTAACCCCAAGTGTTCCATGGGGCGTGTAGGCACTTAGTCTGTGGAGTTCGACCAGATTGCGCGTGCTATGCTCGTTTCGTATGGTTGAGTGTAGGGGTACCTCGCCACTCATCAACATCGTACTTTCATGACCAAGTATCTTTATAGAAAACTACTAGTTAAAATAGTTCTCTACCACAAGGGTCTCATTAACAATGATATTTGTGAGAGATGGAAAAGTGAGATAGAGACTATTGATCATGTCATATTTACTTACCCATCAAATAATCATTTTTGAAATTATTTTAAAAATTTTACAAGTAGTAACATCCACCTATCTAGCATTATTAATGCCCTTAAATCAATGAGTGCATATTCATTTGGCCTAGTAAAAAAGAAAAATTAAAGGATTTCTTCTATCACTACTTTACTACATATGGTTTGGTCAAAATAGTTTCATTTTCTTAGATAAAACTATTCATATTTCAATGCTTTCTTTGCTTAGCTCACTAGAGCAAATAAATAACTAAATTGGTGAGTACCCCCTTTGTTTGTAAGGATGTGTTTTGGTTTTTACTTTTTTTGTTGGGGTTGTTGACCCTTTGTTTCAATAATTTTATTTTGGGATAAAGTCCCTTTATACCTCACTATATGATGGATCTTCTCTCTCATGTTCCAGATCATCTAGTTCTTTAGATGTGTTTGACTTATGTACTTCTTGTTTTCTTTGTGAATGTATCCTGACCACTATAGAATTAGGGTTTTCTTTCTCCTTAAAAAAACAAGAATTAAAATATCTTGAATTTGTTGACTATTTTGAAGATTTTGCTTATATTTTTCAATATTTAGACTTCCTTGACATTTTTTGTAATGAAGAAGTATTTGAAAATCATTTGAGTCACAATAGATTTGAGACCTTAGGAATATATATTTGTTTCCCCTTAGTCATTGAAGAATTCTTTGAAATTAATTTGATTAGATTTAGGTAAATTTGAAAACTTTGGATTTTACAAACTAAGTATTTAAAGTTACTATTATATTAATATTATGTGCAATGTCGCTAGATTTAGTAGGTGATCCTTCAAGAAAAACCATTGTTTCTTTACCATTCTATGAATGGCTTGATGATTTCTATGAGTCTATTACTTAGGAAATTTCTAGAAGTATGTTTTTGTGCAAATTCTGGGTTATTTACCTTGTTTTTCAAGTTTTTTGAGTCAATTAAATTTGGTTTAGAAAGATCAAAGTTTGGATACTATGCATGCTCATTATTTGTCAAACTTATTTTTTCTGGTAACTATTGATGCATAAAATTTGGATGCACCAACATCAGGAAAGAAAACTCATTTTAGGAGACTATTGCCTAGGGTGCCTCCGGTATGGGTACGGAAACTCAAGAATAGTCTCAGCTGGAGAGGGCTACATGGCCTTTTGCAAATAATAAACTAAAAAAGAAAATATGGAATTTAAATTAAATAATTATCTCAAATATAATGAGTAACTAAAAAAATGAATTTTCCCTGGTCCCACCATTCTGCCAACCATGTGCGTTGCTTGGAATGCCGCCATCGTAGAGAGGAAGAGGGAGTGAGAAAGAGAGAAAGAGAGATTGGCCACCGTAGTCAGCACAGGGCAGCAACTATGGTCCTCAAAGCCTGCCATTGTCTACCACCTTTTGTGCACCACTGTAGAGAGGAAGATCATCCACTCATGTCTGCACCGCTGAGACAAGCTGTCGACCCAAAGAAAACTACACTACCTACATTATTGTAGACAAAAAGAAGAGAGAAAGAACCCTCTTGTCATTGCCAGGTCGCAAGGATTCAATTTTGAGTTGCTGGCTCCTACTTTGGAACCTCCTCGAAGATCAGCTAGAAGCTTGTAAAAAAAGAAACGAAAGGAGGAAACTGCTGGATCTAGAGAGGAAGTTGCCCCTCAAGACTAATAGAAAGTGACCTTTTAGATTGATAGAAAGAGCCCCCCACCCACTTGGGGAAGAGAGAAGGCCCCCTTTTTATAGCCACTATGACCAACCAATAATGGCACCCATGTTCTGTTGCAATGGTCGCACCATGAATGACTACAATCACTACCATGAATGGCCACCACCTGGCTATTACTACCCATGGTCTCTAATTTAGGTGCCCACTATGTCTATAACTTCCGAAACGTCTGCCACTAATGTCCGCAACTGCCACCGTCAATGACCACCACTCGGTAGTTTAAATGCCCACTGCTTGCATGATCGTTGCCACTTTATGTTAGTCATGATCACATAATGTGCACCACTATTATGATAGTTACTGCCCACATGAAACACCTGCCACCTCCCCACAAAACATGTGTAACACCCACGTTGAAGCATGTTCTTCCCTGTAAACCCTACTGTATACAAATATTGTGTGTCTGGGATTCACACGTACTTGGATTTCTAAAAAAAATTGTGAGACGAAAGTGAGATATTTATTGATGAGCCGCAAGGTATCCCTATGCTCAACCATACAAATATGAGCATTTCACGTAGGATCCGGTCAAATTCTAAGGACTAAGTGCTTATGCGCCCTTGTGGAACAAGGATGGGTTGGTTGATCGTTGTTTTCCCAAACTTACTTGTATGTCACAATTGTATGGTTAAGTAAGCTTGAGGCATATGATTTTTATATCTTTTATGTTTTTATGTCCTACACTAATAGGGAAGGAGNGAGAGAGAGAGAGAGAGAGAGAGAGAGAGAGAGAGAGAGAACATTAATTAACTAAGAAAGAAATTAATAACAATAATTAACATTTACTAATCTATTATGGATGCTGCAAGGTTTATCATAAAGTTTGTCTTTGTTGTCGTACATAAGGTATGCTTAGGTACACAATGCTTGAATAAAGATTCGCTCACTTTATAACTCCTATTGTGGGCACATAGAAATAATTCTAATTCTGGGAGGAAGAAAAGGCAAGAGTTTGGCTAAGGGACTAACTATCTAATGCAAAATCAAATGCGTCCACCTCTTATTTATAGGCAAGGAGGCAGGTCCCGATATCAGGTATTCGACATATCATGGTAGGCTTCGATATCAGGGATATAATATTGCAGTCCTGATATCGGGGTTCATCATACCCCCACAACTGAATGAAAACTCGTCCTCGAGTTCCTTACAAAATATTGGGAAGGTATGGGATTATTGACTAATTGACAACTAATAGTGGAATGGGATGACAAACTCAACGTGCCTAGTGAATGGATCAATAAGCATATTACAACATTAGTGTTCATGACCATTGTGATGAAAACTTATACATAAATGACATCCAAGCCTTTATTTGGTAGCTTGAAGAGAAAGAGAGAGAGAAAGAAGATGAAGCGTGTTGCTGTCTATGCCGAGATTGCGCCTTCCATTGTTTATCCATAGCCATGCTACTAGACTTGCTCCTTTTGTAAATGCTCCAGTTCTGGTCCATCCTGAGTGCTTCCTCCAAGTCCAATCCATTGTTTGTATGATCGTCATCTATACATACAACATAGTCACAAATGAGCAAGGATAGATAAATCACAATGTAGTTGATACCTTGCCTCAATATGAAGCGCATTGGCTGAGTTGTGGTTATGGTAGAAATTGGTTCAGAGATTTATCACTGGTGAATACCTAAGGTGTAGGGGTTAGGCAAATAGTAGAATGGGAAAAAATTAAAAAATTTGTGCCAGGGCCCCCATGACTAAGAGTGAACCTTTGGTAGCTATAAGATGGAAAAATATGAGAAACAAGAAAGATGGGAAAAAACAACAACGACAATGCCAATAAAATGGATGTCATGGATGGGGATGAAACAAGAAATGATCGATTGTAGGAAATGTTTAAGGAAAAGAAATTAACAATTGCACCAAAAAGGAATGCCAGTGGGTCCTCCCCAAAGCAGGCTCATGCCCTTTATGCCTTGACAAACCCACAAACAAAAGAGTCCCTAGGCTCTAGGAATGTCATTTGGAAGCAAGAGTTAAAAACTTACCCACAAGAATTCACCAAAGAAAAATAATGCATCAACCTAGAAATAGACTAATGATAAAATCAGCAATGAGGTGGAAAATGGGGAGAAAGATGAAGAGGAGAGAATGGAATGGAATCCCAAGGATGAGGTCGTGTAAAATCCCTTGTGTATTTCATGGTTAAGATGACTAAGTAGAACTCATTCCAAATACAGACTCAAACAAACCACATCTAGTGACCTTGCACCAACACACTTGACTAATCCATACACTTGAAGTAACAAGAATGCTTCCACAAAGAGTGACCACCATCCTAAGGAGAGCGAGATGGAGAAGCAGGATGCGAGAAAGGGCCTTAGTTAGAGGGAACCTTTAGACATGGATAACATGTCTTTCTAGTGTCATAACTAGTGCTTGTAGCCTATATTGCTTTATTATGTATAACAAGTATGCTTTTAATTCTCACTTTTTCTTTACGTGAGAACCACACCATGCAAAGACTTATTTTTATTCACTCAGCTTCCTAATATTTGAACAATGGTAGAATGGTCGAAAACCCAAGAAAAAGCATCCAAGCACCCCAAGAGAATGGCTAGCACAAATGCATCGAATCCCCTTGAAGTCACACCCTTCTCATCCTTTAAGTCTTTCCTCGGTTTGAAAAATACCTAGCCACCAATTTATTAACAAGTTTACTTAGAAAAAGGGGACTATACAGTTCCAAGCCAAAGGAGACCATAGAGTTGTATGGATGAGTGGATGGCATGGACTCATTGCCTATTTCATCAAAAGAACCATACCTTAATATTAGCATCATAATTCAAAGGTAAAAACCAAACATTAGCAATCAATGTTATATAATTCAATCCACCATCGTGAGCACTTATTGGATGATGAAGAAAAGTAAATCAAGCAAACAAAGAAATAGTAAAAATATGAATGATGGTGTAAAACAAAAATAAGAAAAGTGGAAAAAATGTGTAAAACAAAAATTCAAAAAGAACTGAGGGCCTAGAATAGTTAGCATAGGTGGCCATCTCCCCCATGACTAAGTTGGAAGGAGGAGATCTGAAATAGTGAGTAGGGTTATCCACTAATAGAGATAGCATGTGTACTAGCTGTCCTAAGTTAATTGAAAGGTTTGGTTTGTTCCACGTTGAACAACAGCTTCTTGTCTGGGCTCTCAGGTTTGTATATTATCATAGCCCCTGAAGGAAAAGTTGCATAAATAATATAAGGTCCTTCCCATAGAGTTTGAAATTTAGTATGTTGTGGCACATGTGTGAGATTCTAGTAGAGAACCTTATCTCTTGGTTGATATTTAACTTTTCTAATTCTTAGGTCATGACATTGTTTATTGAATGCCTTGTGCAATTTGTTAGATGATAGGGTAGCTAATCGGTTTTCATCTAGCAAGTGAAGGGTTACCAACCATTGTTTCTGTGCTAGATCAAGGTCAAGGTTGAGGTCACATGTCGTGGATAGTGTATGAAGCTTAGTTTGAATGGGAAGCGTTGGTAATTTACCATACACTAACTCATAGGGAGAGTAGCCTGTAGGGAGTTTCCATGTTGAGCAGTATGCCCAAAGAGCATTGTTCTGTTTAGTGCTCCAGTCTCGCCTAAACTTGCTAATAGTTCTTGTCAATATTTTTGTAATCTCCCTGTTGGTGACTTCAGCTTGATCGTTTGCTTGGGGGTGGTATGGTGTTGTCAGTTTTTGTTCGACCCCTAAGCATTGCATTAATTTCCAAAAAGTTGCAACTATGAAGTGTGTATCATTATTTGAATTAAGTGCACGAGGCACACAAAACCTGTTTATGATTTGTTGTTGAACAAATCGTGCAGTTGTAGATGATGTACAATGCTTAACAATAGTTGCTTCTACCCATTTTGTTAGGTAATCAAAAGCAATAATAATATAAGCTTTTCCATTGAACATTGGTGTAATTGGCCCCATAAAATCAATTCCCCAAATGTCGAAGGGTTCTAAAGGTTGGATCCATTGTTGCGGATCCTCCATTCTAGCAGTTATTCCCCCATCACATTGATAGCACTCACAAGATTGGACGAAACGATGGACGTCCCAAAACAATGTAGGCCAATAATATCTTAGAAGTAAGATCTTGATGGTCATTTGTCTCCCAACGTAATGACCCCCACAAGGACCCTCATGAGCATCTTGGAGAACTCACAGTTGATCTATATCGGGAACACACCATTAAACCAAGCCATCGGGACACACTTTGTAAAGTTTCCCATTGATCTCCATAAAGTACTTGGCTCGATGAAGAAACTGTTGTTTCTTCTTAAGGTTTAACTCTTGTGGGAATTGTTGGGTGAGGAGATAGGCAAGAATGATACTATACCAGTTTGTCTCCATGGGTGATTGATTATTCACTACATTAGCAAAGAGGAATTCATTTGGGAAATAATCAGAAATTGGATACTCATCCTCTTTGTTGTCCCATCACAACCAAGATAAATGACCAACAACTATGTTCTTGGTGCCTTTATGATCAATCATCATAAGATCAAACTCTTGTAAGATTATAAGCCATCGAATGATACGAGGGCTAACCATTGGCTTATTCATGAGGAACCGGATTACACTATGATCTATATGTACATATACTTTATATCCTAATACATAATGTCTAAGCTTTTCTAGTGCAAACACTACGACCATTAATTCTTTGTCTGTGGTAGTGTAGTTAAGTTGTGCACCAGCGATACTTCTACTTACACAGTGGATGTAATAAGAATGCTTCTAGTCATCTAACTGTGTAAGTACAGTTCCTAAGGCATAGTTGGATGCATCAGTCATGATGTGGAATGGTTTGGACCAGTTAGGAGCTTGTAGAATAGGTGTTTCTACTAGCTTTTATTTCAGAAAGTTGGAAAGTTAGTTCTCATTCCCTAGTCCATTTGAAAGGCACGTCCTTTTTTGTTAATTCCACCAATGGTTTGGCAACCTTTAAAAGTTCTCAATAAATCTCCTATAGTAACCAGTGTGTCCAAAGAATGATCGAATATCTTTGATAGTTTTCGGTTGATGGGTAATTCCTTGGATAACTTTGATTTTCTCCTGGTCTACCTCTATCCCTATGTGTGAGATTTTATGCCTTAGTACTACACCTTTTTGGACCATCAAATGGCTTTTCTACCAGTTGAGCCTTAAATTGGTTTCTACACATCTTTTTAACACTTGCTCTAACCGGTCCAAGGCTTGATCAAAGTTTTCTCCATAAGTGGAGAAGTCGTCCATAAAGACCTCCACACCATTTCCTATCTATTGTTGGAATATGCTTAAAACTAATCATTGAAACATTGCAGGGGCATTGCACAAGCCAAACGACATCTATTTGTATGCAAACGTTCCCTAAGGACTGATGAACGTAGTCTTGGCTTGGTCTTCNATGAACCTAGCCTTGAGAAGCTATTTGATTTCTTCCTTAACTACTTGCTTCAGCTTAGGGTTCAATCGCCTCTGCGGTTGTCTTTGAGGCTTCATGGAGGGGTCAGTGTAAATCCTATGTTGGCATATCCTAGGATCTGTTCTAGTTAATTTGGGATATGACCAAGCGAAGGCTTTTGACCATTTATTTATTACCTTTAGCAGTCTCTCTTTTTGTTGCGAAGCAAGATTAGCGTTAATAATTACCGATTTTTCATTTTTAAGGAACATGTATTCCATACTGGTGGGTAATGGTTTCAGCTCAAGGGGCTCCTACTTAAATTTCTCAGGGATTTCCAACTTCCCCCAGTTGATATTTTCAAGGTTGAGACTTGGAAGTTGGCAATGGACTTGCTCTAATGCATCTATGCTATCGATGTAAGCATAAGTCAAAACCTCAGTTGGTTCCATGCATATGATTCAACTGCTTTCTTGATCAGCTGTCAGCCATTGGGTGCCTTCCTGTCATGTGGCTGCTGCATACATGCATCTTTTTATATTGATCACTTGTGCACACTGATTGCATGCAGGCAGTGTTAAAATTTGCACAACTCATGACCTCTGCACGCAATTACACCCTGTGTCATTGTATGCGATGTATGGAACTTTCTTCTTCTTGATCTTTCTGAATGTGTTTTCCTTTGATATTTCTAGGAAAAGATCACGGATTCCTAGGCACGCATCAACTATGCTTAGCCATGATCTTCCCATTATGATTGGGAAGTCCCCCTTACCGTTGTTCACCTGAATCACTAGGAAGTCAGCTTGGTACAACCACCCACAAATAGTGGTAATAATGTCTGTCACTAGTCCCAATGGAATAGTGATGGATTGGTCAACCAATTCTAAACGAATGTTACTCTTTTTGAGTGGAGGCAGGTTCCAGGCCTTGTCCATTTCTTGAGAAATCAAGTTGACACCAGAACCTAAATCCAAAAGATCCTTGCACGATTCATTTCTAGTGATTTGTAAATATATTAGAGGATTTCCAGCATTAAAGAATTTCCTGGGAAGATGGCCAACTTTGATCCAATCAATGACGGCATGTGTTAGCATGATCATATGCATTGAGTGTGGTGGTTGGGTTGAAGGAGGCTCCAAAGTTTTGATTGATACTAAGGCATCTAAGGAATCAACCGCTTGTGATTGCAAGGGCTTGGTTGGACTGTTGGTTCTAAAGAAAGGTCTTTTCTTCATGTGGTTGTTGGAACCAATAGCAGGTTGAGAGTTAATAGCCCTTGTGGCATTATGTTGCTGCGGCTGGGTAGGGATTTCACCCTGCATAGCTGGAGCAGGTGGTAATGGAGCTATTGGTGGAAGAGATGCGGTCAGATGAGAAGGATGGTATGTTTATGGAACATCACCCCTAGGAGAAGGAGTCCTATAATACTCACAAACTTGGTAGTGAGGTTGAGAAGTAACGTGACTAGTAGAGTCATGTGGAGAGACTAGTTGCTACACATAATATCCATACGGGTCAGGTTGCCAGTAAGGATACTATTGCCTTGGTGGTGGCATTCCCCATGATTGTGGATGTTGCCACTATTGACATTACTCAATTGGTTGTGGTGGAGTTCCACTGGGATGATACATTAAGAGTTGGTGGAACTGCTGTGGGTTACCTTGAGGATAAGGTAACCTTCGGGGTGTTTGCCTTTTGTTTAATGGTGGGTTGAGTGCATACACCCTAGACTCCTGCAAATGTGAGATTATAGGGCAACATCCCTTAGGATGGTCATATTGACATATCTCGCATCCACTATCATTGTCTATTTCCAAATCCACAACTTCTTCAATGATGGCAACTTTGCCCTTACCCTTGCTACGTGCATGTTCAGCTTCTCTCTTTTTTCTTTTCTCTCTACCTTGCTCTCTAGACTCCTCTACTGTTTTGGGAACAGTTTGAAATCTATTGTCTATGAAATTCCACATTTGGTCTACCTTTGTTGATACTTCTAATGTCAACTTTTGGATAGGCAAAGTTTTCCTATTCACCATTTCTTCAAGTGGTGACTCTTCTTCATCCTCACAAAATCTTACTCCCCTCTTCCGGAGGGAAGGATCTCTGTTATACTCTTCTTCACTTTCTCTCTTTTGTAGCTCACCTTCTTTCCTTAGCAACTTGCTCCAATAGTCTTTGAATTTGATGGGACCTAAGCTCGGATAGTCTTCCTTGGGCATAAGTCCCAAGGGTTCTTCTTGTTTCATGCTAAGCCCATCTACGAGATGGCGCAGTTGATCCCTTTGGGAATAACCATGGCTAGGACAACGATGTAATGGTGCATAGTATCGGCCCATGGCAACATCCAAGGGTTCATGTCCTCCTTGTTTCCAGTCTTGGATTTACTTTCGCAATTTTGGACACTTAGGAGTACGTTTGGTACTTATCGTTCAACAATTCTAACATGGTACTCTATCTACGAATGGATTTCGGTTCTAAGGACCAGTACTAGCTTTTTGCTTCTTTAACTAGTGTTCACGGGAACAACTTAAGTTTTTTCCATTCATTTTCTATGTTTTGTAAGGCACACGCATCATGGAATGCTTGTAAGTGATTTTGAGGATCAGCGTTGTATTCCCCTTCAAATCATGGGATGTTGTTCATATCTAATCTCTTGATCCTACTATCTTTTTGGTGCCTTGTTGGAATTCGAACAACCTCAGTTATGTCTAACATACTTTGAGTAGTGAGTAGGGGTTCATCGTGATCATCTCGTCCATGGTGTCTATGATGCCTACATTGTTCCCTACTCTCCCTTCTTCTATGTTTTGATTCTCTAGAGTGCCCTCGTCCCGTTTCTTAGCTATTTCACTTATGACTTCCACTTTGCCTACCTCTATCCCCATGGTCTTTTTCTTTATGACTACGTTCGGATACAGAGGGAGAGGGTGAAGGAGATGATGAAGGTGAAGAAGAAGAAGAATCGTCACCATGACGGTGTCTACTACCTTCTCTTCAGTGGTCTCGGCCTTGATCACGATTGCCATCAGACTATCCACCTTTATCATGTCTCCGTGTCCATTTTTTGGATCCTTTGTGCCTATGGGTATGAGAATTTGGGTTATGAATAGTGGAATGAAGATTTTGATACACAACCCCTTGGCCAAAGTCAAGGGGAGGAACATCATTGTGTGGGCGATTGCTTGAGGTAGGTTCACCACCCTCATTTTCGCTTAAAACATGTGAGACATCTTGGGACCACCTACCCTTCAAAGACATATGATGTCTCTCTTGTTGTAAGTCCCTTTGACATTATGCCTTTGTGGGATGGTATTCTCTTGAGTCATGGTTTTGCACAATGTATTCTGTGTGTAAGTGCGGCATGCCAATTCGTCTGAGAGCACGAAGAAGCATGCTTGAGACTGAATGATTAGGAGGTAACACTATGTTACCTTCTAAGTCTCATCAATGTAGTTGTTTATCTTGATGGAGGATAAAGGTAAAGTTCATCTTTATTGCTGTACACAACTTGTGTTTAGGTACAATGTTGCTTGAATAAAGATTTGTTCACTTTAGGACTTCTACTGCGGGCACATGGAAAATATTCTATCTCTGGAGTGATCAAACTGCCAGAGTTTTCCTACTTCTAACTTAGGATGGCCAAACAAGGGAGAGCCGCCTCTTATTTACAGATATGACGGTGGACCTCGATATCGCGTACGTGACATTGCAGGGGACGACGCGATATCGCGGCTCATGCGAATCGCGTCTCATCATACCCCCATGATTGAATGAAAACTCATCCTCCAGTTCCTTACAATAATATCGGGAAGGTATGGAATTATTGAGGGGAATGGAACTAATGGGATGACATGTGAACGGATCATCATTACAAGACTTGACAAAACTGGTGTTCATGACAACAAGGGTGAACACCTTATTACAATGACATCAAGCATTTGTTGGTAGCCGAGAAAGAAAGAGAGAGAGAAAGAAGTGTTGATGCTGTAAATGCTAAGATTGCGCCTTTTGTTGTCCATCGATAAGCGTGCCATCGATCTTGCTCCTTGCATAGCTACTTCCAGCATGGCTCCATTCCAAGTGTTTGCTCTAGATCCAATCCGTTGTTGTATGATTGCCATATGCACACACAACACAATCTTATATTAGCAAGGGTAAATGAATCATCATGTACTTAATACCTTGCTTCAGTGTAAGTCCATTGGCTCGGTTGTGGTATGGCTAATATGGATTTGGGGATATATTAATGATGACTACCGAAGGTGTAGGGGTTAGGAAGAAAATCAAAAAATTTGGGGCTAGGAGAAAATCGAAAAAATCAAGCCCCGTACCCCCATGACTAATCGGGAACTTCCGGTAGCGTTAGAATGGAGAAAGAAAAGGAGTAAGAAAGATAGATAAAAAGGGACAACTATGGCATCGATGAAATGGACGTCAAGATGGAAATGAACAAAATAAAATTAATTGCAAAATGTTAAGGGAAAGAATTTAACTAATGCTCCAAATAGAAATGTCAGTGGGTCCTCCCCAAAGCAGGCTCATGCCCTTAATGCCCTGACAAACCCACATTCAAAGAGTCTGTAGGCTCCGAAAACCGTAAGAATTTGCCAAAAATAAAACAATGTATCTACCAAAATATACACTAATGATACAACCGGCAATGAGGTGAACAATGGAGAGAAGGGTGGAGAGAAGAGGATGGAATGGAATCCCAAGAACAAGGTGGTGTACAGCCCCTTGTGTGCTTCATGATTAATGTGACTTGGCAAATCTCATTCCAACTCCGGCCTCAAACCAACCACATCCAGTGACTTCACATCCATACATTTGGCCGAACCATCCTCTTGAATAATAAGAATGCATCTCCAAAGAGCCACCACCATTCCGATGAAACAAAGGAAAGAATGGGAAGCAAGAAGGGCCTTAGTTAGAGGAAACACTTTTAGTTCCATAACCAGTGCTTGTAGCCCAAGTTTTATTTCGTCTAAGGGGTGTGCTTTGAATTCTCAGTTTGTCTTTTTTTTTTCTTTTTGTGTTTTGTGTTTTTATGCGTGAGAAGCACATCATGCAAAGACTTCTTATTTTTATTGACTCAGCTTCCGATAATTGGGTAACATCGGAACGGTAAAAAAACTCAAGAAGAAAACATCTAAGCACCCAAGAGAATGGCCAACACAAAAGCATCAAGTTCCCTTGAAGTCACACCCTTTTCGATCCTTGAGTCTTTCCTTAGTTTGAGAAATACCCAGTCACTGATTCGTTTAAGTTCTTATTAAGGAAGAGACTGTACATTTCCAAGCCAAGAGAGACCATAGAGTGTTGTGGACAGATGGATGAAGTGAACTGATTGCCTGGCATATCAAAAGAACATACCTTAGTATCAATATCATAACTTAAGGTAAAAATCAAACATTAGCAATCAACATGAAAACAGTTCGTACCATCATTCCGAACACTTATTGGGTGACAAACTTACAGGGTGGATCACACACACACATAAATGAAAAAGTATAATGATGTTGTAAAACAAAAACATGTAAAACAAAAACGTAAAAAGAACTGAGGGCCCCATATGATTAACATAAGTGGCCATCTCCCCCATGACTGAGTGGAAAGGGAGAGATTTGAAATAATGAGCGCCTGTTTGAATTTCTTAAAAGTGTCCAACTTCTCCCAATTGATGATCTTAGATTAAGGGGTGGAAGTTGGCAACGCTCATATTCCAATGTATATATGCTTTCGTTATGGACATGGGTTTCCTCAGTTCATTCCATGCATATTTGGTTGCTCCTTCGAGTAGCTGTCAACCACGAGGTGTCTACTACTGGTTGTGTGGCTACTACATATAGGCATCTTTGTTGTAAAGTTTCAAGGGCACACCTCACCCGATGAATCACTGTATGTGATGCATGGAACTTTCCTCTTCTCAGTCTTTCCATAAATGTTTATCTTAGAGATTTCTAAGGAAAGATCCTGAATCCTAAGGCATGCTTCTATTGTACTAAGCCATGCCCTTCCCATTATAATCGGGAAGTCTCCTTCGTTGTTATTAACTTCAATCACCAGGAAATCAACTGGGTAAGACCAACCACACATAGTGGTAATGATGTCCTTCACCAATCCCAAGGGAATGGTGATGGACTGGTTTGCCAGCTCTAGTTGAATGTTGCTCTTCTTAAGTTGGGGTAGGTTCCAAGCGTGATACATCTCTCATGAAATTAATCTAACTCCGGAACCTAAGTCAAGAAGAGCCCTATGTGGTTTATTTTCGGTGATTTGTAAATAGATTAAGGGACTCCTAGGGTCAGCTAATTTCCTGGGAAGGTGGCCTACCTTGATCCAGTCGGTTACGGTATGCATTAACATAACCATATGCGTTAAGCTCTGTTGGACTAAAGGGTGCTCCAAAGTGTTAGTTGGTGGAGGAGTGTACATGGGCCCAACTGCTTGTTGTTGTAAGAGTTTGTCTGGGCTTTTGGTTATGAAAAAGGATATTCTCTTTTTATAGTCGTCAGAACCAGCACCAGGTTGAATATTTACACCTCTCACAGCATGACGTTGCTACGGTTGGGTAGGAAGTTCCCCTCGCATTGTTGGAGCAGGAGGTGTTATGGGAACTACTTGTGGAAGAGGTGCAGATGGATTTGGAGGATGGTGTGGGTATGGAGTGTCTCCCAGAGGAGAAGAAGTCCTTCTAAAGTACTCTCGAACTTGGTAGTGAAGGTGGGGAGTTGTATGACTCATAGAGTCCCTTGGAGAAATCAGCTGCTGCACATAATATCCATAAGGGTCAAGCTGCCGGTAAGGGTACTGATGTTTCGAAGATGGCATTCCCCATGATTGTGGGTATTGCCACTGCTGATGCTGTCCGATGGGTTGTGGTGGAGTTCCACTTGGATATTACTTTAATAGTGGTGGGAATGGCTTTGGTTTACCTTGGGGATAAGGTATCCTACGGTGTGTTTGCTGTTAGTTTAGCCTTGGATTAAGCGCATACACCCTAGACTCTTGTAGATGTAAGATAATTGGACAACATCCCTTAGGATGGTCATATTGGTAGATCTCACATCCACCATCATCGTCTGAGTCAGAGTCCATAGCCACATCGGAGTTAGTGATTTTCCCCTTACCTTTGTTATGTGCAGGGCCTAAATCTCTCCACTTTGTCTTACCTTTGTGACTACTTTGTTCTACCTTAGACTCTTCTACAATTTTTAAGACAGTTTCAATTTTAGAGTCTAAGGAACTCCATATGTCATCTACCTTAGCCACTATTTCTGTTATGAGCTTTTGAAGCCACAAGATCTTTCTATTCACCAACTCTTCGAGTGGTGACTTATCCTCCTCATCACAAAATTTCACTCCCTACTTCCAAAGGGAGGGGTCACAGTTGTATTCTTCCACACTTTCCCTTTTTCGTAGCTCACCTTCTTCTTTTGCTACTTGCTCCACCAAGCGATGTACTTCATGGGCTCTAAGTTGTGAGAGTCTCCCTTGGGCATAAGTTCCAAGGGTTGTTCTAGTTTCATGCCTTAGCCCATCCACGATGTGGCAAAGTTGATCCCTCTGAGCGTACCCATGGCCCGGGCAACAATGTAACAATGTGTAGTAGCAGGCCATGGCAGCATCCAAGGGTTCATGAGTACCTTGCTTCCAGCCTTGGACCTGCTTACGCAAATTGGACACTCTGGAGTACGTCTAATACTTATCGTTGAATAGTTCTAGCATCATACTCCACCTCCTGATGGCTTCCTGTTCTAAGTATCGGTACCAACTCTCTGTTTCTTTGGTGAGTGTCCTTGGGAACAACTTAAGTTTTTGGCACTCATTTTCTATATTTTGCAAGGCACAGGCATCGTGGAATGCTTGTAAATGATTTTGCGGATCAGTGTTGTATCCCCCTGCAAATCATGGGATATTGTTCATGTCTAAACGTTTGATCCAACTATCTTTTAAATGCCTTGTGGGAATCCTAATTATCTCCGTTATGTCAAGCATACTTTGGGTTGCGAGTAGGGGCTCATCATGATCATCTTTTTCATGACACCTGTGATGTCTGTGTTGTTCCCTACTCTCCTTATGTCCTTGCCCTTGTTTTCTCTCTTAACTTTCTCGTCGAGGTCTCTCGTTTTGTCTACCTTTATCCTCTTCGTTGTGTTCATGATGGCTGCGCCCAGATGTGGAAGGAGAGGGTGAGTGATGTGAAGAAGGGGAAGAAGAAGGGGAACCATCGCCATGACGATGTTTCTTGCCTTCTTTTCGGCTGCTACGGCCCTGATCGTGGTGATGATCTAAGTGCCCGTCCTTAGCATGAGTGGTTGTTCCTTCTGTGAGTAGTTGGTGTTCACAGGCATCAGTACCATGGTTATGTATCATTGATCGTAGGTTTTGATACCCTACCTCCTCACCATCGTTAGGAGGGGGAACATCATTTGCTAAAGAACCCTTTATAAGGGGTTCCTCATCTCCTATTTCGCTAAGGATGTGCAGATCCTTGTCCTTCAACAGTGTATGTTGACTCTCCTGCCTAGCATCCCTCATACGTTGTGCTTCTATGGGATTATAATCCCTCATATCAAAGTCATCCGCAATGTATCCAGCAAATAATTCCATCATGCTAATCTATGCCAAAGCATGGAAGAGCATGTTAGGGACTAATCAATCTGGGGGTAACACGATGTTACCTTGCAAATCTCTCCATCGCAGTTGTTCGTCTTGATGGAGGATAAAGGTAAAGTTTGGAATATACTCATCAGGATGAGTATAAACTATCTTGTATTGTTTAGGACTTGGTTGATTTCGGCTATGTGTTTTATGTTGCTGACTGTCTCATGTATGGTCCTTAGGTGGTGAGTTGCTCTTATGAGAAGAAGACATTGTTATCGGTGTGCTATTTCACCGTTATAAAATTTTTTATCTTGATTAACCCGAAGGTTCGTTTAGGCTCCCAACGATGTGAGTGATATGCTTTATGTTTTATTC
>MNCI01015735.1:6014-36542 GCA_015680685.1 Gnetum montanum | reverse complement strand
AATAAAGATTTGTTCACTTTAGGACTCCTACTGTGGGCACATGGAAAATATTCTATCTCTGGAGTGATCAAACTGCTAGAGTTTCCCTACTTCTAACTCAGGATGGCCAAACAAGGGAGAGCCACCTCTTATTTATAAATATGGTGGCAGACTGTGATATCGCGTACGCGACATTGCAGGGGACGACGCGATATCGCGGTGGCCGCGATATCATGTACGCAATATCACGGCTCATGTGAATCACGTCTCATCAATTATTATTATCTCAGCCAACCCTAAGGGTTCGTTCCAAGGATGTGAATGATTTCGTAAGTTTTAATTAGCGCACAAACAATCAAGTCCCCGACAATAGTGCCAATGATGAGTGGTGAGGTACCCCTACGCTCAACCATACGAATACAAGCGTTTCACGCATGATTCGGTTGAATTGCAATGACTAAGTTTTTATGCGTCCTTGTGAAACAAGGATGGGTTGGTTGATCATTATCTTCCCAAAGTTACTTGTATGTCATGATTGTATGGTTAAGTAAGCTTGAGGCATATGATTTTTATATCTTTTATGTTTTTATGTCTTGCGCTAATAAGGAAGGAGAGAGATAACTAAGTGACTAATTTAACTTAACTACTCATTAACTAGGCTTTAATTAATCCTAACACCAGTATCCGTTCTCACTTGTCATACACATCCTGAACCAATGCAACACTACTGGGATTACTAAATGCTAATTGTTACTGGGTTACCAAGTGTTACACACATGTTCGAAGTGATTTTATGAGTGTATTTAGTTAGGAGAGCTGTAGGGAGAGAGAGAGAGAGAGAGAGAGAGAGAGAGAAAACATTAATTAACTAAGACAACATTTAATAACAGTAATTAACATTAACTAATCTATTCTGGATGTTGCAAGGTTTATCATAAAGTTCATCTTTATTGTTGTACACAAGGTGTGCTCAGGTACACAATGCTCGAATAAAGATTCATTCGCTTTATGACTCCTACTGCGAGCACACAAAAATAATTCTAACTTTGGGAGGGAGAAAAGGCAAGAGTTTGGCTAAGGGACTAGCTATCTAATGCAAAAGCAAGTGCACTTGCCTCTTATTTATAGGCAAGGAGGCAGGTCCTGATATCGGGTATTCAACATCGCATGGTAGGCTTCAATATCATGAACCCCATATCACGAAGTCCCGATATCGCGGTTCATCATTTATGCAACAAGGGAGCTACAAACCAAAAAGACTTGCATGATTTTTGCTGTGGTTATTAAGAGAGAGAAATAGAGACGTTGATAATCATGGCCCCATGAGAGCATGGGAGTGTTGACATCAACAGTAACATTTGTTGATTTGATGATGGTTTCTAAGGGCTTTGATATTGATGTTTTCAATGATCATCATGCTTTATTGATTATTCGAAATTGGACTCTCTCTTTTAATCCAACATCTTCTGAACTTGGAAGGGTTTCTTGTTTTGTTGAATTGCTAAATCTTCTATTAATTTTTGAAAAAGTTGAAAAGCATATTGTTTTTTGAATTGGGCCAATAAAGTGTTTTGAAACCCTAGTTGTAGCTAGTGGTTTTCACAAAATTCAATATATAATTGAAGTAGATCTTGAATCTCTTAAGTGAGAAATTCTTTTGTGTGTTGGCGGAATTGATTATGTACAAAAGGTTGTTTATTTTCATCTTCTAAAGTCATATCACTATGACATATTGTCATAAAAAGGGTCATATGTTTGATTCATATCCTTGCATGGTATGAAAAAAGGCTATGCAAGCATGTTAGCAACAAGCTACTATAAATGCTACTAAGGTTTTTTTTTTTTCCACAAACAGTATAAATTCTACCATGGTTTATTATATAGATGCTGCAAATTTTGTGATGATTTTTTGTCGGATGACTTTTTCAACAGTTAGCCTACCCCTTTCTTTTATGTTTACCGGTGTTAAACAAAATTGCAAGATTTAATAATCCTTTCAGCAAAAGATAAAAATATATAACTAATAGAGAAGATTAAGAAAACACAGAGACGTTTAAGGCTATGGCTTAAACGGTAAAGCGCAGAAAATATTTCCACGACGGGAGAAAAGGCATGCCAAGGTTCCAGAAAGATTACCTGTGGGCAGGATACCCTGACTGATACCGGAAAATACGCGCACCAAATAAGCAGTAGCGATATAATGCATCCAAATCTGCGGAAATAGGATCAGCGGTGAATCGGTCAGTCAATTACGTTTGCGCGAAATTCGCGCGTTGTCTGCAAATTCCAGCTGCGTCTTCGCTTCCTTCCTACGTCTGACTGGACCGGCTGCAGCGACGTCTGTTTTCTTTCCTTTGTTTCTGACAACATTACATTTTTGGTGTTTGGCGTGTGCATCTTTAATTGCATTTGGGTGTCTATCACGGTGCGCTTGCGCCTGTTGGCCTCTCGCCTGCTGAGCCTCCGTTTGCTTTGCCTATTTTTGTGTTTTTTGCAGAGCATCGCATCTTCCGTGATTTTGGCAATAATGGTGCGATTCAAGTTATTTAGCTCCGTTTCTTGTCTCCGACGCTTCGTATGTGCTTTTATCATTGTCGGCATTCGCCTAATTAGGGCCCCTGCCGCCGTATTGCTCCTTGGCTAGGGTTTGCAGCAGCCGTCTGGAATCCGCTTCTTCGGTATGGTTCTTGCGACTTGGAAATGGGTTTCGCTGGTTTTGTCTTTTTTTAAAGTTTTCTGTTTACTTGCGTGAATCGAGGTGCACATGCGAGAGTTCTTTGGTACAGTTCTCGCGAGTTCGGAATGAGCTTAGCTGGTTATTTGGATGTTTACTTGGATGAATCAAGTTGCACATGGCACGTTTGTCAGAGCTAGGGTTCTAATGGAGCGGAATTCGATCTAGGGCCTCGTAAGTTTGCGTTCGTGATTCAGTGAAGGGGAAAAAAAAGTGCTCGACGCGTTAGGGTTTCGATTGCCAGGAGTTCGGGCGATTTAGAAGACATTTTCGTTTCTAGAGTTCGGTCTTTTGTTTTTGTTTTTGTTTCTTTATTGGATCAAGCATTTTGTTCCTGTTTTGCTTTTGTTTTGTAATTGCTATGTAATTTTCCCAAATCAAAGGATCCTAATAATGGCTTGAATCTTGATAATCCTTTGCAATGATATCAATTTTTTCATTCAGCGATAGCTAATACGGCCATTGCGTTCTTTGTTTCTGTTTCTTTTGCAGAGGAATTCATGAATTGCCTGCCCGTGAAGTATAGAAAAGGGTGATTTCCATCCGTTGGAGTGTAAGTAGTTTTGCGGGCTGATTTACTCTTTCAAGCAGAAGCTTCAGATGGATTTTCCTAAGAGAAAGCGAAAGGTGACAGGGGAGGGCGATTCTTTTGCAACCAGACGTCACGTTAACCTTCTGAACGACCATGATTCGCACGCGGTGAATGTTTATTCTCTGGAAGAATGTGGGCAGCAGCAGAGTAAAAGAAGAAAGGAGGCGGGGCTGGCTTCTAACAATTTTGTTTCGAGGAAAGCAGCGACGGTTCCTTTTAGCAGAAAGGGGTGCCTGCCAGATAAGCCTCTAAGAGGCTTGAAGCGAAAGATTGGTTGTATCGATTCTGCTACGCAGTTTGGTCGCAACAGGAAATTCGAAGTTGACTACGAACTGGGTCCTGTTTTAGGGCAGGGTAAATTTGGTCTTGTGCGGCTTTGTAGAAACAAAGCCACAGGTGAGGTGCTGGCCTGCAAGACCCTGCCGAAGAAAACGGAAGAAAATGTTCACAGGGAGGTTGAGATAATGCAGCATCTGTCTGGCCATCGCAATGTGGTGACGTTATGTGCCCTTTACGAGGACGAGGACTGTCTGCATCTTGTGATGGAGTTTTGCTCCAGTGGCCGCCTTGTGGATGAGATTTCAAAATGTGGGCGTTACACTGAGCACCAAGCAGCAAGACTTCTCAAGGAATTGATGGTGGTCATCAACTACTGCCACGAAATGGGAGTAGTTCACAGGGATATCAAACCCGAAAACATACTCCGCAGCAGCGCTGGCCAGCTAAAGCTAGCAGATTTTGGATTATCAATGAGAATTGCAAAAGGTTCGTATTTTTTTTGAATGTTTTAAATCGTAACTGCTAATGCTATTCATGATTAATATAATAGTGTTCCCGCATTGGCTTATTACCCATTTTTTTCCTGAACGATAATAGAATTGAGTAATTTCTGCTATTAGTCTTTGGTTTACTGCACTAAGGAAGTTCTCTATGTTCTGTTGAAGCTTTCAAGCCCAGAGCTCTGCATGGAAGTTTTGGATATTAGTATGATCCATGTTTTAAATCCTAAACAGAGCTTCTGGTTGGTCACCTGGCCAATGCTATCTCCTCTGCCCCACTACAATGCTATTTTATATTCCATCCATTCTTTCTCGTAACATTAATAGCATTAAACAGGAGGAAGGCAGTACCACCAAGGGTGGGAAAGCAACATTGATTTTGTGATTTGAACTGTACAGAAATATTTATGTATATGGATTAGATTGGCTGTGTCAAATAAATCTTTGGGCATCTTCTGGACAACGAGTCGCAGTCTGCCGCCTATTTGTTCTATGCATCTAATTTGGTGTATTAAAGCATTTGTTCTCAAATGTGGATTTCGTGTTTAGATTATTGTTGATGAATTATTTTAGATAGAGCACCTCGTTCCTTGCAGTTTCAAGGGACTGAATTTGTTCCTCTTTCAGGACAAAGGATGAGGGGTGTTGTTGGAAGCCCTGCCTACGTTGCTCCTGAAGTTTTGGATGGGGCATACACAGAGAAAGTGGATGTTTGGGCTGCAGGCGTCATCCTGCATGTCCTGTTGATTGGTAAATTGCCATTTAAAGGTGATTCCGTGGAAGAAATATTCAAAGCAACACGGGAAGTTACATTAGATTTTAAATCTGGACCCTGGCAAGCTATATCGTCCCTTGGAAGGGACCTAATCTCGAAGATGCTATCAAAGAACGCTGAGAAGAGGCTTTCTCCAGTAGAGGTCCTAAGTAAGTATTCCGAATTCCAAAATACATTCGAATTGACAAATTTATGCGCGTTGTTGAAGAATATTTAAAATTTTACTAATTGCCAAAGACAGTTGGAGACGCCTTTTTAATAATTCATTTGTTGCAGGTCATCCATGGATTACATTCTACACGGAATCATTGGAAGCTGGAAGATTAACAAGAAAGAAGCATAAGATTAACGTTCATCGTCTAAAAATAGGGGAGTCACTGCCACAGGCACCACTAACAGGTTGGCAATCGAAGAAAGGAGAAGAGTCCAGTGGATCCCTTGAGGATTTACCTCGCCATATTGTCAGGCAACTGAAGCTTACAAAGAAGCATCAGCCTAACATCCAAACAGCAGCTGATATCGAAATAGTAGATGCCCTTGCAACAGCGATCTCTAAGATGCGGGTGTCCGAGCCCAAGAGAATTAGAGTTTGTCTCACTACATTCCCAGTTGCGGAGCCTTGTTCACCAAACATTAAAGTCAACTTGTGCAAGGCATTTTGAGACACAAACTAACTCATACAGGACTGACTCCATGGGTTGAGGGTACCAAGAACCTAACTGCATATACTTCGATAATCCATTTGCTGTGACAATTTTGGAGCAAAAATATTTGAGTTACTGACCTCCAAAGGGGAATCTCACAGAATTGACTTGCTTGCAACGGATTGTGCCGGGAACAGGCATTGTTTTTCCAGTGTGCTAGCCAAAGTTGACATTTAACTTTTAAATAGTCTTTGAGATGTTATTGTACAGGTTTTGACCATTCCTGATCCTTGAATGTATATGTCTATCTTACACGGAAAGAACTCACAAACGGATGCAATATTTTTTTCAATTGCACTTTTGTGAATTTACTCTACATTTTACGGCTGTGTTTATACAGTTCCTTTGTAAATACCTTTTATAAATTTTTTTAAACAAATTTAAGAATTATAATCTTGGATTGCATGCCTTGAGAATGTTGCTTTTGTTTTTTGTAATGCAACACTCAGAAGTTCCGAAGTTTTTTACGCGTTTTAGGGAAGTTAAAATACTGGAATCTCAGCAATTTTACTATTATTATTGACAAGAAGATTAATAAATCGATGGTCGGATGATTGAACTTTTCAATCAAGAATCCTAATTTTAGAAATTTTAAAGCAAGAATCCTAATTTTAGAAAGTATGTGAAATCAGATTCAGATATACCCATTTTGTTAGGACCATGAAACAATACCATGCCAATGTTGTTTATGTTACAAAAACTGCCCATTATAACAACTGTAACAGTCGTCGGCTGCCTTTTAGCAGTAATGCTTGAGACGACTTTGCCGTAATCGGCTGATGTGTTGGAAAACACCATAAAAGAAACGTAGAACAGGAACAGGAGTTTTAAGTTTGTAACGTATTGGTTCTTTAACAGGAACTCAAACTAACCCATTTTTGGCGCCTGCGAAGTCCACCTACTTGCAGCCTTGAGGGTGGAGGCTGGAAGACACCAATCCAAAGGTGAAACCAAAGATCCAAGGTTGATTCTTTTTGTTGAGCAGCCTTTTTTAAGGTTAATTCATAGTCGCACGAATTTTGCTTCAATGTTTGCCTCGAAGATCTGTCATGGTTGATTTGTGCATTCTATTGTCACATTGGTTCTGCAACTTTAGGATTATTATTCAATTTCTGATAAAAAGAAAAAACTTCTCGAGTCGGATACTAAAAAGCTTTTTAACAGTTTTAATTGTAAAGCTTTCAACAGTTTTGATTGTTATTGCTTTTGGAGGGGTTATGAAGTCATTCTTTGTGGCGACCACTGGTGTTAAGATCAACTGCACGTGCCAATCCACTTGCATAATAACACCATAAGAGATTGNTCATTTTATTCTTTTAACATGCCATATGAACAGAGACACAAGTTCAAACTGAATTATCATTTTTCAAATGGCCCATAAAAGAATCAATTAAATGGGGTCTGTAATGTAGTGGTATTAAGGTAAACCATGGGCAGTAAATGGGGTCTGTAATGTAGTGGTATTAAGGTAAACCATGGGCAGGAAGGTTGAAAGTAACTGTCTTTGCTATTGCGGNCTGCCCATGGTTTACCTTAATACCACTACATTACAGACCCCATTTAATTGATTCTTTTATGGGCCATTTGAAAAATGATAATTCAGTTTGAACTTGTGTCTCTGTTCATATGGCATGTTAAAAGAATAAAATGATGCTCAAAGGTTGTTGTGACATATGCCTTTTAGGGGGGAATTGTCTCTTTTAGTTGCACTCTATGACCCTTTCGTGCTACGTTTTAAACATGGGAGGCTTGTGATGGCACCATCTTGAGTTGGCCGCAAGTGTTTGATCTCTTGATTATCTCTTTGGAAGAAGAAGTTGTCTACTGATGTGTCATGAGTGTAAATAAAAAATCTGATGGTGGTTTAAGATTTCAGAATGCTAATAAATAGAGGGTTATTAATTTTGTTAGTCCCATTTTTAATAAGTTTTTTTTTTTAAAAAGAAAAGACTCAAAAGCGGCATATTAGTAAAAGAGTGTAACCATCAAAAACGGGGTCACAGGGGTCCCAAGTGAGAATACAACAAAATGGGGTCAGTGAGGGTCCAACTTGAGCATAAGGCGGTAAAGTTTGGGGCCATCAAAGACCGGCTCTAATCCAAATCAGTAGACTATTTTTCCATATGGCAATGACAAAATGGTGTTCAAGGCATCCGAGAGTGCAAAGAAAGAACTAGTGCCACTTGGCATAGGCAAAAGCGTGACGGAGCCATGACATGGTGGATTGGTCACGATTGGTTGGAGGTTGAATATAGGGCTACGGTTGTGTTATTGCAAGCAAAACTTCAGCCATGTGATGCTAAAGCATGCATATAAATACTGGGATGGTTTCAGATGTGGGTCATCCTAGAGATTGATCAGTTGTAGGTCAGGTCATTTAAGTGCAATGCAATGCCCAGTTGATCCTTGGAGAATACAAGTGTTGACAAAGCATTTGTGGGAAGCATAGGGTGGTAGGAGTTGAAAGGCTCCATTGTACCATCAGAGATCCAAAATTTCATGGTCTGTGGAGTGGTACATTCACATTTTGCAACTTCCTTTTTAGGGTGTTACAAGGATGGATGGGTAGGTTTAGCATTGACAAGACTGGTTGATGAATCGTCATCAATGGGCTGCATCAATAGGCATACATCGATGCATCCTCGTTGACATATGATTTAATACATCAATGCATCCTTGTTGACATATGATCTAATGCATCGATGTGGTGTTTGAGTTTGCCTATATAAATGTGTGCACCCACCACATTTATGGCATTCGTTGGTGAATAACTTAGGAAAGTTCTTGCAATTTGTTTCCAACAGTTACAATATTTTCTAAGTGCTTGCAGTAGGAGTTAAGGAGTGTACAGATCCTTCTTTGAGCATTGTGTACCTGGATACTATGGTGTACCTGGATACTATGGATACTATTGTGTACAAACTTCTTGAAATACCATGTAGCATTTGGAAATAGCTTAATGTTACTTTAATGCACTTTATTATTCATGTAATTTACTTCTATGTCCTTAGTTAATTAAATAAAATTAAGTAATACACATAAGTACAACCACCTTGAACATAACATTAACGCTTGGTAATTCTAGAAGTGCTAGCACTTGGTAACCTAGCAGCACTATAGCGTGTTCAAGATGTATACGGTAGGTGGGATCAGATACTTGTGTTAGGAAATAGCTTAAGGCATTAGATAGTTATTAGATTAATTAATACTTCATCACTTTATTTTACGCTTAGGCTAAAATAGATAAAAATATAAAATTATACAAATTATGTGCCTTGTGTAGTGATTGAAAACGTCGGCGGCTGGAAAACACCGAGGGGTCGACGGGCATGACAGTTTCAACCTCATACTCGTGGGAGGGCCATGCTGGGTGTGTGCGGATACGGGGCTCCCTGAACGGTCTGGTCGATCAGACAGGGACTTATGTTGGTGTCAATATAGCCTTTTGCAACATATACTTTTGAGACGGAAATGGAAACGCGAAATAATGCTTAAAAGTAAATAAAGCAGAAAATGCGACAACAATGCGAAGTAATGCTTGAAAGTGAACAAGATAGAAAAAATAATGTAAACGAGACAACATGCAAGAAATAAAGTAAGGTGTAGTTAGAAACATGCACCACTCCGAAGCTACAGATTTGCTTTGTCAGGGCGGATACAATCGGTTGCACAGCGTGATGGAGTGTAGAGATCCCGAGAGTAACCAGGACATGTTGAGCAAAGCAGGTGGTGTGCTTTGCAGTGAGCTTAGATGTTGACAATGTATGGATTCCACTAAGGTGGTAGTAAGGGAAAACAGAATGGAATGTCAGCTAGGGATGCTCATTGTTCGAAGTGTCGAATAGAGAGCTTACAATGCTCGGTTTTGCAACGTGCACGAAAGAGAACTTGAATGCTAGAGCGAATGCCAAGGAGATGCCAAGTCAAGGAATCAGGGAGGATTCCTTGCCTCTTTTGAATGCTGTTTTGTTCAAAAATTCTGAATCCTTTGAATGCTGTTTCTCGGGGTATTTATAAGGCCAAAGGGCACGCATTGACTCACCGGTGCCACTCATGCCATGTATGACTGTTGGACCTACAAGACCGTTGTAATGCGAACCTGTCATGCAATAACTGTGAGCCTGCCACGTCGTAATTGCACTGTCATCGTCTGGAGACGTGCGCCAACGGTCTGATTAGGTGAAGTGCATTGATGTCGCACAACCACCCGCATGCCTTGCTGTGCTTTGTAGCGTAGCATGCTTAGTGTAGCATAGCGCCTTGTCATGCGTTCTGCTAGACGTGTGTTGCTTGTTACGCTATACTACGCTACGTAGTGTAGCAACTGGCCTTAGTCGCGAAATTCTTACCGATTTGCAAACTTTGTCTCCTGTGATGCAAGTCTTGCGAACTTCGCTGATTCTGCCCTTTGAGCTGCCTTCTGTCACTTTCGCAGGATTGCTACGCCTCGTTGCACCATGTAGCTCAGCATAGCGTAGCAGTAGACACAGTCCATCGCTTCCTGACGAAAAGGGACATCATTGCAGAACTTGAAATTGGGCGAGGGGAGTGGTGGTGAAGCCGTTGCTAGGCTACGCTACGTGGCATAGTGTAGCGTAGCACTTCATCCTGCCATTGTTTTCTGAAGCTTGCTATGTTACGAGGTGTAGTGGACTTCGTGACTTAGAAAACTTGCCGAACTATTTTTTGCGCATCCAGAGTGCTGTTGCCAACTCCGTGTGCCGTTTTTGAGCAGGCTGTCGGCTAGGCAGGCTACTTTGGTGGACAGGCAGGATGATGCAGAACCTGTCCATGCTCAAAGTAGAAAATTTGCCGAACTGGTCGGCCTAAACTCAGAACATTCTCCTTCTGATGAACTATCATAGTGCTGCGCGGACTACCAGGGCCTGGTGAAGCAAGAATGACCCTGCATTTTTTTAGGGTGTTTCATTGGCCCCTCTTTGTTGACGTCTGGAGAACAGGCTCAATAGACGTTGGCAAAGAATACGAAACACCACAGTAGGTGAAATGCTAAGGTTGTCGCTTAGTGAGTGTTGAGACGTCGCTTGGCTGCACTTGAGAGTGTTGCATTGGTTTTGCGGAGGTTAAGACAGAGAGCCAAGATGATGTTTAGCAGAGTCCCTCGTCGGAGTGCTCTGAGGGGCTCGTTTGCGTTTTCATCTTTGGCTGGCCTTATTCTTCAACCTCCTGTAGGCAGGTGCCCCCTTCATAGGATGAGTTGCGTTACATTTGTGAAGGGTTTTGACTTGCCTACAGACACCTTCCATACGACGAGTTGTGTTACGCACGTGATAGAGTTTGCACTCTCAAATAGCCATGTTAGTCGAGGCACTCGCTTCGCGACACTATAGCATTTGTTGCTGTAGCGAGATGTGTTTGCGGGGACAAGGTCTTGCTGGCTACTAGCATTGTTGTTACTCTTGGGCACCATTGTTGGTGTGAGATGCCCAAAGCAGGAAGGCCAGTAGCGGCCTTGGCAGCACTAGTGTGGAGGAGCCGGCCTTGAAGGCGCCGGGCGCTATTGCAGGTGCGGATGCTTTGGAATCCCTGCCAAGGGTTTGCATTCTTGGTTCAGCTATGGGATCAATTGCCACATAGCTAATGTCGTGCAATCCTAGGCGTTGGCAGGGAGCTAGAGCAACAATATTGTGGCTAGGCCACAATATTGCTGGAACTCCAGATGCGGGAGCTAGCTCGAGAACCACTGTTAGGGCGATGGGCCGTGGTGATGGTAGGTTCGAAGGGCCAGTGTGACGCCATATGGCATCTTCGAAGGATCAGCATGATGCCAAGGGTGGTAGCGTTGCATGTGTCCCAGACCATGTTTTTAGTGTGTTGTGAATAGTGTTCCAGAGCTACGATGTCCCACACATACGTTAGCATCGCACCCATTTGTTCGATGTGTATTTGGTGCTAGTGCATGTTGGGGATGCAATGCGAACCGAGTTTAAGGTCTTGGTAGACAGTGTGATGGTTTAAGGTCCCAGTAGACCGTACATGCCAGTTTATCATCGTAGCGGACATGCTATGCCAGTTTATAGTCATAGTGGACTAACAGTGCCAGTTTTACGTCGTAGCGGACGATTATCGCCAGTTTTACGCCATAGCGGGTGCTGCTTGATGCCATTAGTTTATCGTCATTGCGGACGTTGCTTGGTGCTATTGCCAGTTTATCGTCGTAGCGGACGGTGCTTGTTGTTGCCCTTATGCTTCAAATGTAGTACGGCTTGATGTATGAGTGATTCACCGGGTTGGCGAACTTGTTGTCGTTCATGTTCGCCAGTTTGAAGGCTCCATTTCTGAAGGCTTTGGTGACCACGTAAGGACCTTCCCAGTTGGATGAGAATTTGCTAACGTGCTCATGGACGGCCTTAAGGAAGAGGTCTTCCTTTTGCATTGGCCGTCGATGTGGGTTTGCATGGTGCTTCTGCTATTGCTTGCTCTGGTAGTGCTCGATGCGTTTCAGCATCTACACGTGTTCCTCCTCCACTAAATTGAGGTCGATGGTTCGCAATTTGTTGTTCTAGGCTTCGCTTACGGTGTCGAATAGGATCATCCGGAGTGAGGGTACTTGCAGCTCAAGAGGCAATGCAGCTTCAGATCCGTAAACAAGACTATAAGGGGTCTTACTTGTTGCAGTTCTGCATGTCATTTGGTAGGCCTAGAGGATGTAGAGGATTTGCTCGTGCCACCGCCTCTTACTGTTGTTAAGCATATGCTTTAGCAAGTTGATGATGGACTTATTTGTAGCTTCCGCCTGCCCATTCGCCTGTGGATAATAAGGGGAAGAAAATGATTGTTTAATGCCTAGGTTGCTACAGAAGGTTCGGGTTTCCATATTGTTGAACTGTGGCCCATTGTCGGTCACAATAGTCATTGGAAGCCCAAACCTTGTCACAATGTTGTCAAGGATGAAGTGGCAGATTTGCTGAGACGTCATGTTCCTTAGGGGAATAGCTTCCACCCACTTGGTAAAATACTCTATGGCAGTGATAATGAAGCTATGCCCTGTGGAGGACTTAGGTGTGATGGGCCCTATGAGGTCTAATCCCCATTGTTGGAAGGGCCATGTGATTTGCGTTGGGTGCAGGTCTGTAGGTGCTATGTGTATGAGATTTGTGTATCTTTGGCATGTGTTGCACGTCTTGACCTTCGACAGGTAGTCACGCTCCATGTAGGGCCAATAGTACCTTAAGCATATGATTTTCACAGCCATAGCCCTGGGTGCTATGTGTCCACCGCACAGCCCTTCATAAACCTTATTAACTATCTTTTGTGCTTGCTCATCGCCCACACATGCTAACAATATCCCATCGTAGGATCATCGGCACAGGGCATCGTTTCCCATGAGCACGTATTGCTGAGCACGCTTATGGATTGCATCTTTCTGGGCAGATGTCAATCCACCTAGGGGCTCGCCATGTTGTAGATAAGCTTTAATGTTGACATACCACTCTTGGGTATCCGCGACACTGACAAATGCCATGTGTTCCACCTGAGTGATAGGCTTTGTGCATTCTATGATCGAGGTTGGCAAGTTTGCCAAGGAATGTGATGGAATGTTTAACGCCAGGGTAGCTAAGGTGTCTGCCACGGTGTTTTTGTTGCGCGGCACGTGTTGCACATCAATGGTCGCAAATTGCTTAAGTAGGCCTTTTGCTAGGTTGCAGTAGGGTTGCAAGTGCATAGCCTTGCAGGCGTAGACTTCGGTGATTTGATTCACAACTAGTTGTGAATCTCCTCGGATTGCCAGGTGTTGTATGCGCAGCGTTCAGGTAGTCAAGAGGCCTCTGAGTAGCCCCTCGTACTCTACCACATTGTTGGTGCAAGGGAACGTAAATCAATAAGCAGATGGATGCATTTCCCCAGAGGGGAATGTGATCGTGGAAGCGGCACTACTTCCTCGTGCGGTTGAGGCATCGTCGAAGTGTAAAGTGGCTTTGAAATGCGACGGGACTATATTGACAATGCTGACGTATTCATCCGGGAACTCAGGGTCTATGGTTGCCTGGTCGTCGACTGGCGAGACCGTGAGTTGGGTTGCTATGGCTTGACCCTTTGTCGATGATTGACTTACATAGCATAGGTCAAACTCCACGGTTATTGCCTTCCATCGGGCTATCTTGCTACTTTCGTATAGGTTGCTGGTGATGGCCCAGAGTATATTGCTTTTGCAAATGATGTTGGTTGTGCTATGGAACAGGTAATGTCGCAACTTCTTTAGTGTGAACACTAGGGCTAGGCAGTTCCTCTCCACTTTATTGTATTTCACCTTGTATGCTACTAGTGCATGGCTCAGGTAATACACTAGTATCTCAGAACTATCGTCTCGCTTTTGACATAGCAATGCCGCTATGGATGTGTTGGAGGTGGCAAGGTATATGAAGAAGGGTTTGTCCCTTTGTGGCGGGTGCACCGTCGGGAGGTGCGAGAGTTCTTTCTTCAAATCGTCGAAGGCTTGTTGACACTGGGTTGTCTATTCGAAGTCAATCCCCTTCTTTAGAAGATGTTGCATGGGGTGTAACTTATCAGTCAACCTGGCTATAAACCTTTGAATGAATTGCACCCTACCTTCTAAACCATGTAACTCCTTAAGGTTTGTGGGAGGCGCTAGGTTAACGATGGCCTTGACTTTGTCGGGGTCCACTTGTATTTCGGCCTCTAATACTACGAACCCTAACATGCATCCTATTTTCACCCCGAAGACATACTTCTTAGGATTGAGGCATAGGTTGTGCATTTGGAAACATTTGAGGACTACCCCTAGATCGTGTGGGTGATTAGTGGCCTCCTTGGACTTAACCGCTATATCATCTATGTAGTCGTTTAATGTTCCTAGGAAGTAGTCACTGAAAATGTAGGTCATAGCTCGCTGGTAGGTTGCTCCAGCATTTTTGAGCCCAAAAGGCATCATGGTATAGCAGAAGGTCCCCCATGGGGTCATGAAGGTTGTTGACAGTTGGTGCTCTGGGTTAATGCAGATTTGGTTGTACTTGGAGAAACCATCTATAAAAGATAACAGAGCATGGCCAGCCGTGGTGTCAATGAGTTGATCAATGCTCGAGAGTGGGAAGTTGTCTTTGATCGTTGCCTTGTTCAAGTCTCGAAAGTCTATACAGATTCGTATTCCTCCCGTTTTCTTCGAAACCATAATGATGTTGGATATCCACTTTGAATAGTCAACTGCACGGATGAAACCTGTTTGGTATAGCTTAGTGATTTCATCCCTTATAGCTAGCACGATTTTCGGCTTAACTTTGCAAGATTTCTTCTTAACTACCTTCACATGTGGGTCTAGGACGATGTTGTGCTGAATCAGCCGTGGGTCTAGACCCAACATGTCACTATACGACCATGCAAAGACATCAATGTTGTCTTGCAAAGCTTTGGCTATTTTTTTGTGCGTTTGTGTGTCTAGGAGGGAGCTGAGTTTCAATGCTTTCGCCTCCTCCTTTGATGTGGTCATAAGTGTCTCGAAAAGGAGGTCGTCGGTTACATCCCCTGCCTCTAAGTCTAGAGCTTGGACCAGGTGCCTAGACCAATCTGGGGATGCTTCTAAGGTTGCTATAGTGCTAGTCATAGTTGATCCCTAGTCGATCATGTCGGGGTTCAACTGTCTCGCGAGCTTGCCTTGTGGCCCTGCTAATGTCAAAGGCATGGAAAGGTCACGATGGATTCCCATCTCTCGCTTGACCTGCCATTATAAGATGAAAGCTTGGTTAAGGAATGTTAGAGATCGTGTGACACGAAAATCTACAAAGCAATGTAGAGATGCAACTTGCTAAGTGTGGCAATGTAAAGATTAAAAGTTTGCTAGTTTAAGGTCATGGCGGACCACCAAGGCACAAAAGTGTAGAATTGCTAAAGGTATAAAATTGCTGATGTAAAGTGCGAAGTTGTGTAACTGTTGCTATGAAAATGCCAAATTGCTAGTTTAGTGTCATTTCAGACTGCCATATTGCAACATGCAAGATCTTAATATGCAAGATAATAGTACAGGAAATTGTGGGTATGAGAAGTACCGAACTACTAGTGCGAAAATGAAGACACGAAATCGCTAGGAAATGTGATACTACCTATGTGGAAGAAGGTGAGATAACTGCTGATGTAAGCAAGTGGTGTTGTTAGTTTATGTCATTGCGGACCACGAACGTAACGAGTTGAAACTACCAATTTAGGGTTTTTTCGGACCCTGAGGGATGCAACTACGCTAGGATTGCTAGTTTAAGGTCTTTTCAGACCCTTAATCGAAAACAAATATTATTTTTGTTTTCGGGAAGGTAAGTAGTTGGCTTGAAGCATGTTAAGGCTTTAATGCTAATAGTGTTATGATGTTGTGGTGAGCATGCTACGTTGTATGGCGCGCTTCGCATTAATCGGAGAGAGAGAGGGCAGCAAGTTTCCCTTCTCTTATGGACATAAATAGGGGTTAGACCTTGGCAATTTCACCATTTTTATCGTAAGAGTGTAGAACCCTCATCGAAGCACAAGGCGATTTCGGAGCGCGAAGCAATTGTGTTGATCTATTAGCAATCTGCAAGTGGTACCATGGCTCCTAAGACTCATTTGGCGCTTGTGAAGGTTGAAGAGGCGAAGAAGACTCTGAGGCGTGCGCCACAAGCACACGTTTTGGCGCAGAAGAGTACACCATTGACCTAGTAAGTTACTCTATCCTCTTTGCCCTTTTCGTGTTATGCTTTCTATCGTTCTTTGCTCTTGTTTTGCGTCCTATTTGTTTGCATCCATTCTTGGCTATCTGTGTTTCCTATGGTTGCGTTATTTTGACCTTTGCATCGCCGCAGTTGCCATTTCGTCCGTGGTAGATGTATAAACATTGCATCGTGATTGCATGCAAGGCCACCGAAACCACTGCCGTCGCGGTTGTTACAATCGTGGGGGCTAGGGCAGTTTAAGTTGCTTGACCTTAGCATGCTGCAACGCAAAACCCTTGAGGGGGCCAGGCCATGGTGTGATGTGGCAACGTGATACGTGTTTTGTTAGGCTATGTTGTCAGTTATTTTGCTACTACGCTAGGCTATTCCCATGCCCCTGCTACGCTAGGCTTCCATGCTCTTGCTACGCTACGTGCAGGCAGAGGATTTTGCTATGCTATATGTATGGACTACTAGACGTTACTATGTTGCACATGTATTACATTCAAGTGTGATGCTAATTTTTGCTGATTGCATTGTGCAGGGCAGGACCAAGGTGCCAGCTAATCGTTTTGGACATTAGCAAGGTCTTGTGCCATGTAAGTAGACCTGTTGCCAATGCTCCCCCTCCCCCGATACGTTTGGGAGATCGAGTGGTTTGGTTTAGAAAAGGGGCACAAGAGTTCTTGCAGTTTCTTCTTAACCACTTTAGTGTGATTGTTTGGTCTTCCTTAAAGGAGAAGGAGGCATCCGGCATAATAGAAGCCATGTTGCCAGGGACAAATCGGGGCATCTTGAGATACTTTACTGACGAGGCAATCATGAGTAGGCAGGGAGGAGGATCCAGCCAACACTTAACAGGGTTGAGGCGTTTAGCCTGGATCTGGGACATGCCGGAATTCAACTGCTACCACCTGTACAATAGATTGTTTCTCGCACGTGACATGGCGACGTACTTTCAGAACCCACAGGGGACTGTCTAGTATGCTGGCGGGTGAGTTTTGCATCTTGGCTTTGCTTTGTTGTGCAACGTTGGCCATACTGGTCGCAGGCTTGATGGTGTATGTTTGTCACTAGGTTTTACATTGATAATGACAGGGTTCACGACCAACCGGATCTGCTAGCTACAATGTACCTAACCTTACAGGAGTCTGCTTCTGCCTAGAACCTGCGGGTGGGTGTGATTGGTCAGTGCAGGGAAGAATACCGTACCTATCTACGCACGCTCTACATTCTCTACAATCAGTGTAGGGAGAAGGGTTGTCTAGATAAGGAGTGGATGGAACCCTTCAAACAGGTCACGGTTGAAGAGGTTTTGATTGCACTCGCTGTTCCCGTTACCGTATAGACCTGGTGGGTCAAAAGGCAGGTGTCGCATGCTCAAGTGTTTGCGTAATCTTTGCATTCTTTGTAGTGTTATGCTAAGTGCGTTTTGTGAAAATTTTTGTAGGGGCGAAGAAGCCTTGTGAGGTGATGGTTGTAACCACCGAGAGGCAGGGGGCGAACATCTACTTCAAATACAGTGAAGTAGCGATGAGCCAGAGCTGGTTAGAATAAGGGGCCCCAACCTCCTTGATCGAGAAAGTCCAAAAGGTGGGGCTTATGGATCTGTTCATGGCTCTGAATCCGAGCGTCTCTGCTACCGAGATCCTTTCCTTGGTCAACTCCTTCTCTAGGAAGGTGAGCCATTTTTGCATGTACGTGCAGGGCATTTGGGTGGTCATCGAAACTGATGACTAGTTGTTTGGGAATCTATTCGATGTTCCTATCGATGGTGCCCCTATAGTGTCGAAGGGCAAGCAGGAGTTGATCCTTCAGAAGCAGCATATCGAGGAGTGGTTGAGGTTCACCAAGGAGCGAAAAGGGTTCCCCATGGAAAAGCTTAAGGATAGCCCTGCCATGGGGATTTACCTGGTTTTTTGTGCCCACGCATTCCCTCAACTGATCACCTAGGGGAAGGTCCTGGGGCTTGAGCAGGCCTGGGTAATGTAGGAGGTTATGGAAGAAGTGGCCCATTATAACTGGGCCAATTTCCTATGTAGTGGCTTGCAGGCTGAGATTTTGGGGCTCCGTGAGCAAACGGAGTTCTGCTATAACATACATTATGCCTTCTACATAGGTTGTGTGAAGCATTTCGCGGAGTTCCTGGTGGTCTAGGAGGATGGAGTTTGGACCATACGAAATCACGAATAGATTCACAAACCGTGGATTCGCCAAGTCCTCTGGATCATGCGAGCCCAGGATCCCCCAAAAATGGTCAGGGAGTCATTGTCTGTAATGACTAAAAATCTGGCGGTTCGCAGCATTCGTGGCTAGGACAGCATGGGAGAGACGCCCCCTATCATAACCGGTAGCACGACACGGGGTGAATGTCTCATAGCTGAGACCGTGCCTAAGGAGTTACAAAGGAAGAGAACTCCCCCAGCCAGGGAAACCCTTCACGAAGAGGAGGGAAGAAGACTGTGGCTCAAGCTGCAGAGGACACAACCCCCCATTGGTAAGCATTTTTGTGTAATGCTTACTTTGCTATAGTTTTCTATGCTATGCTGCGCTAGGCAGTGTGGCATGGCATAACATCTGTTTTGAACTAGCTTGATTTGAATCGACGCAAACATGCATTTTTTGCTTAGCAGAGGAAGAAGAAGATGAAGAAGAAGGCAACGAGGAAGTGTCGGGCCTTTGGACAGGGGTGACGAATAAAGACGTAGAGGCCCTAGTCTCGGAGGAAAGGGCCCCGGTCAGGAATAAGGGAGCTCTTGTCTCTAGGGTAGGGGCTTTCATCATTAGGGAGTCTCTTCCTACTGGCGAAGAGGCATCTCCCTTGAATAAAAAAGACGCTAGTCTCCTAAAAGGAAAGGCACTAGCGCATGAGGAAGGGACTTGCATGGATTTGGTAGGGCCCTCCGCCGAGGCTACCATGATCATCTTGCCTCAGCAAGAAGAAAGACCGTAGTCAGGCTTTGCTAAGTTGGCGGGACATCTTCCTTATTATAGTCCATTTTTGTCGTTGCTGACATGCTTAATTGTGTAACAGGTGCTACTGTTAATGCTGCGGGATCCTCTTCGATTCACATAGAGTCATGGGCCGAGATCCCTGACAAGTTTACATTCATGTAGGGGCTTATTGATGACATGATCAGATGCCTTCAGCGGGCGGACCCTAGCGTGGGTAAGTGGAAGTATTAAATGCTCCTATGTTGTTCTACTAAAAAATTTTGAGTTTGTTGATTTTTCTATGCTAACGCGATTGCTATGCTCTTCATGTTGACGCAGCCTCTCGGCTTAAATGGAACTCGGCTCGACCCATGAAAGTTAGCGTTGTGCCTACACTCTTACCTAACGTGACCCAGGTGCCTCGTCATGTGTTTGACGAGGCTCATAAGTGCATCTTGCACTTGGCACGCTCTCTGTGGGAATGTAGGCACGTCAATGAGCATCTATGGAAATAGGCCCACAAGGCTAAGCGGAGAGAGGCTGACTTGGTTGCCGAGGTGAAGAATCTCAGGTCGAGGGTCAACTTCCTCATAAACTGTAACCCTAACCCTATCGATTGTAAGAGGGCTGTAGATGACTACGCCGAGTTTTGGACTGTTGTTTACCAAAACGTTGAATCCACCTGCGAGATAGTCGAACAGCAAATGTAGATGGACTTGCTAGCCCAGAAGTATCAGGATGTGAAAGATATCAGCGCAAAAGTCTTCGAATGGGGGTGAACCTAGCGAAACCACAAACATGCATAAAAGCTGGAGAACGACACCCATCGAAGACTGTAGAAAGACGCTGCTGTGGAGGCATTCACGTATGAAGCATTCGTGAATGCCATCGACGCTTCGGAGGCCTACGCTAAGTTTAAAGAGCAGGTGAAGGTCATGGAATCTCCTAACTTAAAGGTGGATCTTCCTATCGGAGAGACCGCAACCACCTCCCTTTCCTCAGAACCTTTAAGATGGACAACCATGAAAAGGGAGAAAGCTGTAGCTATGAATGCTAAACCCAGTGACAGACATTGGATGGACATTACGACAAAGGAGATTTGTCGTCGCCTCAAGCTTGGTCTAGACTGGATATCCGTTGAGACCGACGTGGGCTCCTCTCAGGTTAGTTGCTTTAATGGGTAGATGCTCATGCTATGTTATAGCTTGCGTTGCTTACATTTATTGCCTTAGCTGACTACTTCATTCTTGCGACGTAGGCTCCAAATGAGGGTGTGAGAGCTGTGGAGGGAGGGAATGAAGAACCGGCAGAAGGCAATGCAGGGGTGGATTATGCACAAGCAGATGAAGCGGAGGCAAGCAGCGAAGGTGATGCAAATGGAGACACCCCATGATAGAATGGGATTTTTTTTTGAAAATTTTGCAAATTTTAAAATGTTAAAATTTTAATTTTTTTTTTCTAAAAATTTTGCAAACATTGCCAATAGGCAAAAATTTTGAATGAAATGAAAACTTTAGAAAAGAAACCAATTTTATGTTAACTTGTGTACTATGTAAAGTCTTCATGCTCTTGTATGCTAGTTTTAGGCCATCTCAGGCCATTGCTAGTTTTGGGCCATTTCAGGCCGCTGCACAACATGTCAAAGTGAAAGGCAACAATGCTAGTTTTAGGCCTTTTCAGGCCACTGCCAAAAGAGATAGTTCGTTAACAAAGCAACAAAGCAATGATGCTAGTTTTTAGGCCATCTTGGGCCGTTAGCGTAGCATGCCAAAAAAATAACATGTTAATAAAGCGAAAAGCAACGGTGCTAGTTTTAGGCCATTTCGGGCCATTGCGTAACATGCCAACAGGATAAAGCGAAAAGCAATAATGCTAGTTTTAGGCCATTCTGAGCCATTGTCAAAAAGAGATAATATGTTAACGAAGCAAAAATGGTGATGATAGTTTTAGGCCATTTCGGGTCGTTAGCGTAGCATGCCAGAAAAATGGCATGTTAATAAAGCGGAAAGCAATGATGCTAGTTTTAGGCCATTTCGGGCCATTGCGTAACACGCTAAAAGGATAGCATACTAACAAGGCAAAGAAATGATGAATGTACAAGGGATGGCAACTTGGTAGGATGTAGTAGGGTTGCTACGCTATGCATAGCTGCTTCTTGACCCATCGTGGGTTGATCAAAACGTAAGACCGAGGTGTTTCGCCAGAGCACTTGTTCACATCATTGTCCTCTGCTTGGAAGGGTAACTCAACCCATGAATTTTTGATTTGGGAGTCAGCTCACTGAGCCAATCCTTCCGTTGAATGATTAATGCATGCATGAATAGGTGCTTCATTCTCAGAGGTCATGACCTCTGAGCCCTCTTCCATGTTTACATTCTGATTACTTGTGTTGCCACTTCGTCACCATGGATTACCACCTCCCTACTTGCGTATGGTAAGTGGATTTCCTGGTGTATAGGCGAGGAGACAGCCCTAAGTTGCACTAACCATGACCTTCCCAAGATCAGGTTAAACCTAGGCATTTCTTCGACTACGATGAATGTTGCATTTGTGGGGAACTGGTCCCCTACTACAAAGTTTACGTGAACTGTGCCTTTCACCAAGACGCGTGCCCCATTGAAGGACCTCAAGCACGATGTCGTTGTTAGTTTGATCTGATTGACCAACCCCAACTTATCCACAATAGGGAAGGAAATGACGTTTGTGGCGGCCCCATCATCAACGTGTATCCTTCGGATCCGGTGTTGGCCGACCCAAATTGTGATGAAGAGAGGCACTGTACTCACTTAACCCCCTTTGGGATCTTCCCTAATGAAATTGTTATAGAAAGTTAATTGGGGTGGCATGGGCTTCATGGGTACAGAGGGAAACATTACCGAGTGGATTGCTTCCTCTTCCGTTGGCATGTTTTCGTTGACCGGAACCGCCGTTAACATGCGGACTAGAGCCTTGCAGTGGGGTATAGACGTCATGATTAGGTCGTACAAGCTCAGTGTAGCGTTTTTCTGCTTTATAGCTTGCTTGACCTGAGTGAGGGCATCCAGAAGATCTTGGCTGCCGCTTTGTTTGATGCCTTCTTCCTCTTCAATTCGTCCTAGAAGATGAATCTCCCGAGGAGAGGTGACCTCGGATTTGGGTTCAGATCCCTGTTGGCTGGGTGGTACAGCCTACGTAATTGTGGTGACTTTCATCTTTGGTGATGAAGGTGTAGATGCAGGGGGCAAAAGCGTAGGCTTGGGGATATTCTTGATGGTACTTCCCTTTGATGTCTCGCCCACCAAGTGGGCTTCTCGCCTTGTGGGGTGAGGAGGATATTCAATTTTGTTGTGCAGGATAAGGGCTGTTGAAGACGTTGACCCCCTAATGATGAATGGAGCTAGAAGCATTAACTAATGGGACCACGCAGCCTCACCAATAGGCGGTGCAAAGGTGGATGCCCGTGGTGGGACTTTCAAGATGAAGGATGGCTGTGAGCTTGGACCAACTGTTGGTGATGCTGGTGCACTACGCTGAGGAACATGGATCACAAATGGTTGGCGGGGTGGTCTGGGATCATTGTCAATGCTGATGGAGTTAATTACGTAACTGACATTATTGGTGTTAAGGGGATCTGTGTAGACATACATAGATTGGTTTTTAGAGCGTACTGGATTACTTTCATCTAGCCTCAGTTTTCCATGGTCGATTAATCTTTGGATGTCATCTTGCAATGATAGACAATAATCTATGGTGTGACCACATAATTGGTGGTAGTCACAAAACCTATCTAGCCTAAAACCCCTAGGAATTGGAGGCTCATTAGGTAGGGCCAAGGAGGGATTCTTAAGGAGCTCGTAGTAATGTTGATGTCTCGTGTTTGCCTCTTCTGACATCTACTTGTGTTGGATGTAGCCTGTTGCCAACAGTTGCTTTAGGAGTTCTAAAGGGTTTAGAGGTAGTGGGGTGTACTTCGAGTGATCTTTGCGCTCAAAGTTGGGCTTGGGTTGTGCAGATGTCTCGGGTGCAGGTGCAATAGGTTGCGGCATGTGGCCCAGTTTGGGCACAGGGTTAGTTGGTGGTGGTGCCGATTTCTTGCTGTCCTTGCTACCACTACTACTGGGTTTGGGCTTGGCTTCGGTTTTCATAGTGGCCACTGTGGTTGTTGGGGCCTTACCTTTGTCCTTCTTTGAGAAGATGCTCTTGTAAGCGACGTAGGCTGGGTCTTTGCTTGCCTTAGCCATGTCCTATATGCTCTTAGTTTGAGCGAAATCTTGACTGAGAGAGTGAGGAAAGAGATAGTACAGTTTGTACTTGATGAAGTCATTTACTGCACCCTTAAAGACGGCTAGCAAGTGGGCCTCCGCAATGGACTCGCTGATTTCGTTAAGGGTTGCGCTCCAACGTTGAATGAATTTTTGGACTAGTTCTAGCAGGTCCTACTTTACGCTCATTAACTAGACTAGTGTGGTTTCTGGCTTCAAGTTGTACTTGAAGCGTGTCACGAACTAGGTTAGGAGCTCTTCCAAGGTTGAGATGGATGAGTGTGGCAACACACGGTACCAGTCTAGGGCTTTCCCGGCTAGGGACATGGCGAAGACGTGAATGATTGTATGCAGCCATTTTTGCAATAGCAAAGAATCATACCTAAAAGTGACAAGATGCGCGTTGGGCTCTCCCTTCTCGTCGTACTTCATGAAGTGTGGGAGAGACATCCTCGGAGGTAACGTCAAAGCTGGGATTACAGGGCTGACAGGGTCGTCTTGATAGAAGTCCATGACTTGTACCATGTTGGACCCAACAGCTTTGAGGCGTTCTATTTCCTTAGTGAGGGTTTGGATGAGTTGAAATGTTTGGGTCAGACCTGGTGATAGTGTGGACAGTTGAGGGACTGCAGTGGAAGCTCCCACATGCGGTATGGTGGCGGTGGCGGGTTGACTCATCGGTAGTGCTATTGGAGCCACCCCTACTAAAGGTGCTGCTTGCATTATCCACGACTTGGTGGGTGGTACTGTCGGAGCAGTAATAGCGGGTTGAGCCGTTGGATAGACAGTTTGGGTCACCAGCGGGACAGACCATGGCCCCGTGCTAGAGTGTACCATTTGCAAGGTTGGATAGGTCTGAGGGCGAACGTAGTGAGACATCTGTGACGGTTGTAGAACAGAAGAAGAAGCGAACGGGGTCCACCATGTGGATGGGACAGGGCCTACCATAGTGGGTGGAATAGATGCGTACGTAGGAATTGGCATGGAAGTTATGTGTGGTTGCGAAGTAGGTACAGTGTGAACATTTGGTAGGGTAGTTGTAATAAGAGTATTACGCATTGTAGGAATGTGATGATAAACAGTTTACGGGGGCATAGTTGCTGCGAACACAACATGGGAATAAGGATGATGATACGAGGAATGTGGCATGGCTACCCATTGCCGTTGCGGTTGTAGGCTGCTAAAGCATAGGTGTGATGGCAGAGGGAGTGGTGATGTCCCTCGTCAGATTGGGCATTGAGTTCCTCCTATCCATCTTGAAAGGCATCATCCTAGTTGGACACGGTGTCCTATTGCTCCCTAAGTCTAGCCAATTGGATTAATTAGTCCAGCAGCCTTTGATATGCTTGTGTTAAAGATAACAAAACGCTGGGGGTAGGAACGAATTCCTTCCCGTTGTAATAAGCAAACTCGAAGCTACATTTTTCTTCGAGTTCGTGTAAATCCAAGGGTAAATTAGCCTAAACCTTTGCATAGAGGAAACTATAACACTCGTGTTGTTGGGCCAATCCCTCAGGTCCCCAGTTTTGGATTCTGAGAGATTGAAATGCGTCCAGCGTGGGGTTCAACAGTTGTTTGGCACCAGCGGTGCCTTCAACCATGATGGGCATCTCCATGTTGAAGGTGTTAATAGTGGTAGTTGAAAAAGGCATTGCTAAACAAGTAGTTATGCAAAATATTCAAGAAATGTAAAAGGAACAAAAAGATTGAAAGGCTACAAAAAGAAGGCTTTACGTCTTGCCGGATTTCGGAGGAATCATCGAGGCGACCGATCTGTACCACACAAAGCGTAAACAACCGAAACAAGGGTGTCAAATTTATGCCTATGTGTGATGAGGTATGGAGCACATGTAAGACTACCGTAAGATAGGAAGGCAAGTCAATTGATAGTCAAAGGCTTTATATCTTGTAGGGTTCCTGAGGAACTGTCGAGGCGACCGATCTACACCACACGACACGTAAACAACTGTAGATGCGTGTCAGGTCTATACTAATGCGTATCGGGGTGTAGAAGGCTTACAAGACTACCATAAAATGAGACAGTTATCTAGTGATCAAGAAGGCTTTGTGTCTCACAGGATCCCTGAGGGACCGTCAAGGCGACCGCTCTGTACGACGCGAGATGGGGTACCGAATGCACGCAAGACAACCGTAAGGTGAGCAGGCTAACTAGCAGTCAAGAAGGATTTATGTCTCATAGGATCCTCGAGGGACTGTCAAGGTGATCGATCTGTACCACGCGAGATGGGGTACAAGGCACATGCAAGACGACCGTAAGGTGAGCTAGTTAGTTGGCGATTGGAGGCCTTGTGTTTTGTGGGGCTCCTGAGAAACCGTCGAGGTGAGCGGTCTACACCGCACAAAGCGCAAACAATTGCAAAGGGTGTCATGTTTACACTTATCCATATCAAAGTGTAGAAGGCTCATGAAATGCTGAAAAGGCACCAATCGACCCTCATTCTAGCGCCATAAAACTATAGTAACCGAAAACATTGGTGGCTAGAAAACACCGAGGGGATGGCGGGTGCGATAGTTTCGACCTCGTACCCGCGAGAGGGTCATGTTGGGTGTGTGCGGATACGAGGTGCCTTGAATGGTATGGTTGATCAGACAGGGACTTACGTTGGCGTCAATATAGCCTTTTGCAACATATACTTTTGAAAAGGAAATGAAAACGTGAAATAATGCTTAAAAGTAAATAAAGGAGAAAATGCAACAACAATGCGAAGTAATGCTTGAAAGTGAATAAGAAAGAAAAAATAATGTAAATGAGACAACAAGAAAGAAATAAAGTAAGGTGTAGTTAGAATCATGCACCACTATGAAGCTACAGATTTTCTTTGTCAGGGCGGATACAATCGGTTGCATAGCATGGCAGAGTGCAGAGATCCCGAAAGTAACCAGGACGTGTCGAGCAAAGCAGGTGGTGCACTTTGGGGTGAGCTTAGATGTTGACAATGTATGGATTCTACCAAGGTGGTAGAAAGGGAAAATAGAATGGAATGTTAGCCGGGGATGCTCATTGTTCGGAGTGTCGAACAGAGAACTTGCAATGCTCGATTTTGCAACATGCATAAAAGAGAACTTGAATGCTAGAGCAAATGCAAAGGAGATGCCAAGTCAAGGAATCGGGGAGGATTCCTTTCCTCTTTTGAATGCTATTTTTTTCAAAAATTCCGAACACTTTGAATGCTATTTCTCAAGGTATTTATAGGGCCAAAGGGCACGCATTAACTCATCGGTGCCACTCGCGCCATGTATGACTATTGGACCTACAAGACCATTGTAATGTAAACCTGTCATGCAATAACTATGAGCCTACCACACTGTAATTGCACCGTCATTGTCTGGAGATGTGCGCCAATGGTTTGGTTAGGTGAAGTGCATTGATGTCGCAAAACCACTCGCATGCCTTATTGTGCTTTGTAGCGTAGCATGGTTGGTGTATCATAGCGCCTTGTCACGCATTCTGCTACATGTGTGTTACTTGCTACACTATGCTACGCTACGTAGCATAGCAACTGGCCTTTGTCGTGAAAGTCTTGTCGATTTGCAAACTTTGTCTCCTACGATGCAAGTCTTGCGAACTTCACTGATTCTACCCTTCGAGCTGCCTTCTGTCCCTTCTGTAGGATTGCTACGCCTCGCTGCGCCATGTAGCTCAGCGTAGCGTAACAGCAAACACGGTCTGCCAGTTCCTGACGGAAAGGGACATCATTGCGGAACTTGAAATTGGGCGAGGGGAGTGGTGGTGAAGCTATTGCCAGGCTACGCTACGTGGCACAACGTAGCATAGCACTTCGTCCTACCATTATTTTTTGAAGCTTACTACACTACTAGGCGTAGCGTAGTGTAGCAGACTTCGTGACTTAGAAAACTTGCCGAACTATTTTTTGTGCATCCAGAGTGCTGTTGCCAACTTCGTGTGCCATTTCTGAGAAGGCTATCGGTTGGGCAGGCTACTTTGATGGACAGACAGGATGATGCAAAACCTATCCATGCTCAAAGTAGAAAACTTGCCAAACTGGCCAGCCTGAACTCAGGGTGTTCTCCTCCTGATGAACTGCCATAGTGCTACACGGACTGCCAGGGCCTGGTGAAGCAAGAATGACCCCACATTTTTTTAGGGTGTTTAACCTTGGTTACGCCTAACCATACGCTTGTACTTACATAAGTGGAACCAAGAAGACAATGATCACATCCTTAGGTTCACCACCTAGATAATGTGCATTTAGAAAACTAAAGTTTATGGAATTCAACCGAATCACTAGAGAATGCTTGTGATTTGTATGGTTGGATGTAGGGTATACTCATCGCTCATCATTGGCGGTGTTGTTAGGGATTTTAGTTAGCTACATGAGTTGCCTAGGAAGTTAGTGAAATCATTCAATGATGTTGTAATGAACTCTAAGTCAACATCATTAAAATAAATAAGAATAATACATGCACATTATTTTTCTTAAGCACTAACATGGCTTCTTCTTGCAGGGAAAACTCTCCACCACTCTTTACAGGAAATTCCAATCAAAAAGGACCTAAAGGCCATAAGACACTAGTGCCTCAACAATTTAAGGTGGTTTACACTCATCCAGATGAATACACTTTCGACTTCACCTTCATCTTACATTAGGATGAATAGTTGTGTTGGAGGTACATGGAAGGCAACATCATGTTGCCTCTTGACCAATCTGTTCTTACAATGCTAATGAACAATCTTATTCGACTGGGCATTGTAGGACTTAGCTCTGAGTATGAAGTGCAAGATCATGCTTGTCGGGATTATCATCCCACATAGGCATAAAAAAAGAAAGATTGGTTGATCGAAGCACAATATGAGGCTTCAAAAGATAAACGAGGCCATAGCCACTTATTCCTGCAACCACATAAAGGAGAGGACTTCTTCTCAGGGACCTCTCAATACATAGATTCTCCTCCTCTCTTTAATGATGATACACTTAACTAGTGACTATAGTACACTATGGACAACCTTGGTCGAAGGAAGAACAGATTCCATGATCAAGAGGCCTTGAATTGGGGCAATTAAGGTAGGAACAAAGATAAGCATTGTGACAATGATAAACATGGTGACTGTGGTAGGAACCAAAGAAGAGGAAGTAGTAGACATCACACTGGTGGTGGCTCCCCTTCCTTTTTGCCTTCTTCATCCTCATCATCTTCCTCCTCCAACTCTAATCGGAGCTATAGAGGAAAATAGAATCATGATGGAGGTGAATGATGGGATTGGGATGATTACCAATCCTACCATAATGATAGGGCATGAACATCAGGAAGATGATCACTTCAGAGAAAGGAGGGACATTAAGACTTGTCATAGGCATCATGCCTATGAAAGGGGCCACTGGGATTGCTATGACTATGAAGAGCCCCTGCTTGCTACCAGGAATGTGTTGAACATTGTGGAGGTTGTTAGGATACCAACAAGGCATGTGAAGGAAAACTAAATTAAATGGTTAGACATGAATAATATCCCTAAGTTTGAAGGGGTATATAATTTAGATCCACAAAATCATCTACAAGCCTTTCACGATGCCTGTGCTTTACAAAATGTGGAGAATGAATGACAAAAATTGAAGCTATTTCCTAGATCACTCATCAAAGAAGCTGAAAGTTGGTACCAATCCTTGAAATTGGAATCAATCCAAATGTGGAGTATGATGCTTGAACTGTTCAATGACAAGTACTAGACGTACTCTCGAGTGTTCAAATTGGGAAGGAAAATCCAAGGGTGGAAGTAAGGCATACACGAGTCCTTGGATGTAGCCATGGATAGGTACTACTCTCCATTACACTGATGCCAAGGCCATGGCTATTCTAAAAGGGAGTAGTTATGCCATATCATAGATGAACTTCGAATTGAAAGAAATAGAATTCTTGGGGTCTACACCCAAGGGAGACTATTAGAGCTAAGGATGCATCAGATCCAAAGGCTCATTGAGTAAGTGACTAAAGAAGAGGGGAAGCTGAAGAAGAGAGAAAGTGCATAAGAGTATAATAGGAATTCCTTCCTCTACAAGAGGGAGGTTCATTTCTGTGACAATGAGGAGGAGGCATCACTTGATGAAGTGGTGTAATGAAAAACCTTGCTGATTCAACAATCTATCTTTGAAATATCAGCCAAGGTTGATAAAATGTGGGACTCCTTGGATGAAAAATTTCAAACTGCTCTAAGAATTGCTGAGGAAAATAGAGATTAAGTAGGTAGTGGATGTGATAGAAGGAAGAAAAAGAAAGTTGAACATGCCCATCATACGGGTAAGGGCAAAGCTATTGCAGTAGAAGATGTTTTGGATTATAAAGCATATGATTATGGGTGTGACATTTGTCAGTACGAACATCCTAAAGAATGTTGCCCAAATGTGTTACACTTGCAAAAATCCAATGTATATGCTTTGAATCCTCATTTGAAAAAATGACAAACACTCAAGAGGTTTTGTTATTCTCAAGGAAATTATCGGCAGTTCCACCAACAAGTCTACTATCTGAGTGGAGTACCACCTTAGCTTCATGAGCAATATCAGTAGTGAAAACATCAATAGTCATGGGGGATGCCATTGCTAAGGTAGCAATACCCTTACTACCAGCGAGATCCATACGGGTACTACGTCTAGCAACCTATCTTCCCATGTGACTTTTCTAGTCACTTTTCCTTCCAACACCACTACCCTCTTGAATATTATAAAGAACCATCTCCAACAGGGGAGTTCCCATTTTCTTACTACCCTCATATTCCTTCCACTTTTGCACCTCCATCTTCAAGTCCTTCACCACTTTCCCCATCTATGCAGGGAGAAATACTAGCCTAGCCATAGCAAAGAAACACCAAAAGGTTCATGAACTTATAGACGGCTCCTTAGCTGAGTGGTTTTGACACTAAGCCTCAAAAGAGCATTCTTTAGAACCACCAGTCCAACAAAGCCCTCACAGACACCTGTAGCTACTGACCTTGTTTCTCCTACCTCCTTTGAAATGTCTTTTAAGAATCCTTCAAACCAAAATGCCCCAAAAGTGCACACTGTAATGTTGATCCATGTGGTCACTAATTGGATTAAGTCTAGCCATCTTCCTTGTAACGACAGAAAATGTCGGCAGCTGGGAATACCGACCGATATTCCGGCGT
>MNCI01015730.1:0-10965 GCA_015680685.1 Gnetum montanum | reverse complement strand
TAGAAGTGTAGATATTACTCTTACTTTCTCATCATCCATCCTTATCCCATCGTTAGAAATAATGTGTCCTAACACTATGCCACTGGGAACCATCAAGGACTTCTTTTCTCAACTTAATTTTAAATTTTTATCAATACATCTATCTAAGACATGTTCTAGATATTGCAAAGTTTCATCATAAGTACTCCCATAGAATAAAAAATCATCTATAAAAAATTCAACATAATCTTCTAACATATCTAAAAATATTGAGATCATGGCTCTCTAGAAAGTAGATGGTGCATTACAAAGGCCAAAAGGTGTTCATCTATAAGCAAAAGTTCCATAAGGACATGTAAAGGGTGTTTTATGCTAGTCTTCAGGGGCAATGGCTACTTGATTGTAACCAGGAAATTCATCCAAAAAATTAATAATATTCATGTCCTTCTAATTTTTCCAGAATTCGGTCTTTGTATGGTGATGGAAAATGATCCCTTTTTTTTGTATTGTAGTTTAACCTTCTATAATCCACATAAACTCTTCATTTTCCACCTTGTTTTTGGGATGACAATAATGGAGCTTACCCATTCTCTATCTACTCTTGGATAAATAATCCCTTCTATCCAAAGTTTTGAAATTTCATCCTTAATAATTTGTTTTAAAGTTGGATTAATTTGTCTTGGGGGAATTCTTACTGGTTTTACATTATCCTCTAAATAGATATGATGTTGGAAAATGTTGGATGAGATTCCTTGGTGAAGATTCCTAGGAAAACATACTTAAGTGTACTAAGTAGTTCTCTAAGATCCAAGGAATCTTTATTTGAAGGCTGAATTATTTCTCCAATATTTTCTAAGCCCAAATTCAAAATTTTTTCAACGAGATCTTGTTGTTCTTTAGTTGAGGGGTCTAAAGGTCCTTCCTCAAAATTATACAATACTAAGTTTTCCTTATCTTGTGCCATTGCTGAAGTGGGTAAAGTGTAGAGCATTTGCACTTCCTTTAATTGTATCATATATCTTTAGTATAAAAGTAAGATTAGCAAAGGAGAGTTGAATTTTCCCTAACCTACAATTAATTACTACTTTAGTTGTTGCTAACCAACATCTACCTAATATAATAGAAAAACGATCAGGATCTTTTACTTCCAAAACAACAAAGTCAATTGAGTATTTTCCTTTTAACACCTCAATTATCAAGCCCTCTACTATTCCTATTGGTTTAACATTTGATCCATTAACCAATGATATGATTATGTTTACTCCTTTGATATCCTCAATATCAAGCATCCTAGCCATTTCAAGAGGCATCATATTAATGTTGGCTCCTAAATCCAATAGGGCATTTTTAATCACTTGGCCATTTATTTTGATTAGGATGGTAGGGACTCCTAGATCTTGGTATTTTGGAATCTCATGACTTTGTATAAGTTAAGAAAGATTATCAGCCAGATAACTTGTTTATAAATTTTTTCTTTCTTTTCCTAGTGCATAATTTCCTTAAGTATTTACCATAAAGAGATGTCTTTTACTACTTGTTCCAAAGGAATCTGTAAGTACAATTCACTAAATATTTTTTCCAAATAAGCTTTAGTTGTGAAATCCTCTTGTAATTGTTTAGGGAAAGGACATAAAACTGATTTTCTAAAGAATAGTGATTGCTCTCTTTCCCTGGTTAGTTGATCTTCCTCATCTAATACTTATGGCTATACTTCTTCTTATGTTCCTACCTCCTGAAATCCTACCTTCTTTTGGGGTATAGGTTCAATTGTTTTCCCACTACTTGTAGTGATAAAATGTAATTGCTCTTTTCTTTTTCTTTGAGATGTAGGATTTGGTTTAGATTAAGATGGTAATTCATTTTTAGTTAAGTCCTAAAATCTTCTTCTAGTCTCTATCATGAATAGTCTACTCTCTTCTATGAAGGAAGTAAGGCTTTGGATGAGTTTATTCAAGTGTTCATTAGTTGGATTCTTAAATGGTCTAAAATTATTTTGAGGATATTGTTGTGGGTAAAATGGTCACTGAGGAAAGTTCATTATTGGTTGGCTCTTATATTGTTGGAAAGCCTTCAGTGATTCTTGCATTTTCTCTTGATAATATAACAAGGCTAGACAATTTGTTTAGTCATGTTGGGAGCTACCACAAATGTTGCATATTTTACTTTGAATTCCATGAGCTTGTTTCTTAATCAATCGTGTCAACTCATCCACTTTTTTATTTAACTATTCTATTTGTTGGGTCATACCTTTCATAATATTGGATTTCGACCAACGTTTACTTTGATCTATTAACGAATCTATGATTTTCCAACCATCTTCTAGTGTCACATTTAAAATAATTCCTCCACATGCAAAGTCAACATTTTGCCTACAATAAGGTAATAAGCCTTCTATAAAGATTTGAATTAATTGATGGGCTAGAAATCCATGGTATGGATTCTTTAAGCATAATCCTTTAAATCTATCAAAGGTACTCTCATAGTTTTCATCCTCATGTTGCATAAAACTCATTAATTACTTCCTTAATGAGTATAGCCTATCATTAGAAAGAAACATTGGAAAGAAAGGATTCTTAAATTCATCCCATGAACTAATTTATCTTCTAAGAGTTTGTAGCCAAAAATTAGCTATGTCCTTCATGATTGATTTAAAGGCAATCATCTTAGTTCTATCCCCACTTTGAGGTGCTAACATGGCTAATGTTGTTTCAAATTCTCTTACGTTGGTAGCCGAATCCTCATCATTTGTTCCCTTAAAAATAGGTAATAAGTGAATATTTTTAACTCTACATCTCTTTGTTGTGGAGAAACCAACGAGCCTTGAGGTATAATGAATGTTCTTTAATTCAATAACTCTCCAAGGGTTTGTCTTGAATAGGGCTGGTTAATTGAAACATTGGAACTCAAAATACCAAAGGAAAGAGGAATTAAACCTAAGGAAACTGGGTGAGGTGTATGATGTGAAGATGACCTAATTGTATAAGTAGAGTTTCTATTGGGGTTACTATAGGACCTGGTATAGAAACAGAAGCTAGTGGTGCAATTTGTAAATTCAAAGTACTTATTGGTTAGGTAGTTCCTAAAATTGTGGTTACATAAGTTGATATTGGGGCAGTATTTTGAAACCCTACTCCTGTAGTTGAACTCATGGTTGATATTGTAGTAGTTAAAATATCAAATAGAGGATTAATAGATATTCCAAAATTCTATTGTGTTTGTTCTTTGGAATTTTTCTTTATCAAATGGGAAGAATAATTACAACTTGATTGTATTGGTCCCTCTTGGTTTTCTTTTTGACTAACTTTTGTACATTTGTAAAGAATAAGAGTTCTCCTAGAAGGTTAAATTTGTGTTGGTTTCTTTGGTTATTTTGTTGGTTTCATTTAATAAAAACACTCTTTGTTGGCACATTCATGGGTTACCATTCCTATGATTTTACAAACCGATTTAATAACTCCTACTATCGCAGCTTTAATTGCAACTTTTTTAACAGTTTCAGGTGGTTGTACGATAAGAGGAGTTGATTCTTAGCATTTTTCTTTATTTTTAGACTTTTTAATGAAAAAAAAAACAAGTAAAAGAAAGCATTTCTCAAATTACTTAAATGAAAAACAATAAAAATAAAATAAAATGTACTTGAAACATAAAGTTACAAAATGAAATTAAAGCATACAGAATCCTTGATAATGATTGACTCTATCAACCTCCCTAGCAATGATGCCAAATTGACAAGCCAAGCAAAATTTGGTGCTAGATTACTTTAATATTTATCTTTATTGTAGAAATTATTACCTTGTTTGTGATGATCCATGAGTCGTATCCATGGAGGAACAATTCCAAAGTCAAAAGATCATCAAGACAATTAATGATTGGAATCAAATCCAAACAAATTCCACACTTATGACTGTCACTCATAAGTAAAAAAACATGAATCTTCATCCTAACTTCTAATCATAAGTTCAAGAATGAAAATTTATAATTAAATCAAATTGAAATTAAGAATACAACATAGGTTTTGAGGACCATAAGGGAGACTTCACCTAATATGTGATTCTGCCTTCTTATTTTGACAATGCAGCAACCTCAACAACCCAACAATGGAGTCCAATGATCTATAGTTACCACAAGGCTCAACAAATCCTTTCTCAATGATATTTGAAGAAACATTGATTTAACTTGATGTGGGTTTGCATGGGTATCAATTCCTTTTCTTCGTCTAATATCCCCAATACAAAGTGAAATGTCTTATTTATACTCAACAATGTTTAAAAATAATTATTTTAATAATAGATTGATATAATACCAATTTATACAAATTGGTGTAACTACCAAGTTTACCATCTTTGGTATCTCAAATTAGCATGATATTTACAAAAGCCACAAAAGAGGCATGCTAGCCACATCTTTATCATACTCGATACTTCCACATTTTCACCATCACCTATAGCTACGCCATACTGTGCTTTTCTGAACACAACCTCCACTGCACTATTGTTTTTATGCTGAAGATAGGCCTAGTCGAGATTGCTTAGCAAGCATGTTGATTCTTTAACAAATAAAACCTGAAACTTTCTCCCATGTGAGTGCACCATTTTGGTAAAACGTCGTGGAAAGATGTCAATAAAAAGTATGTGGTTTAATTTCATTGGTATATACGACAAAAATTTCAGTGACCTAAGCCAATGCCATCACTGTCCCAAATTTACAATGCTATTGCATTTTTTTCAGAGTGATCCTGTTATAGAAATCGTGAAATCACGTTTTCACTGTTCATCCACAGCTCCAGAGCTCTGCCTCTATCGTTTGCCATGCTGTGCAATGGCGCTTGGTTGCAATCTATAAAATATCTTCCAGAAATGTTCCTCAATTACGGGTTAGCTAGTACGTAACACGTCGTTGATGAAGTTCATTCTTCTTGAAATATTGTTTAACTTGTTATATTAAATCCCTTCTTTGCCTATCCAACTATGAATAGTAGAAGGAACCTTAATGATTCTTCCTTGGATTCCTATGCTCTCGACTATCTCCACCAATCTGTCTAGAGTAGCCTGCAATGTTTATGAGGAGATGGAGAGGTAAGTTATGAGATTCAAACTGTGTAACAAATCTCTTTATGGATGCAAATGAGCTTAGATCCATCTCCATCATAATTATATCAACAGAAGCAGCCTTCAAAATGTGATTAATGCCATGGACTATGGTTGTACCATCATCATACATTGCAGGGTACATGACGATAAGCATTCGAAGGCGTAATCACAAAGGTAGCTGCCTAGAGATGGAATGATGCATTAGAAAGTTGAAACTGTCACCGCCATGGGCATGGAGCCGAAAGGCTAAGAGAATCATCTCCTTTGGCAAAGCCAGCAACGTGAGATTCGTTGAAGTTCTTCTACAAACCCTAGGGCCTCCAATCACTATTAACATCATCAGCAACGTGATGGCAGTAGTTCCCGAAATGTTGACAAAGCAGTTGCAAAAAGCATTTTTGGACATATGCTCTTGTTGGAATTATAGTTTCCCCCGCGGTTGCTAACATTCGCCTAGCGCAGCCACTTTGCCACTACCAACATATTGTCTAGGGCCCCATGCACTGCCACCTCCATCACTGTAAACAATGCTTGTTTCTCCTTCTCCTCCATGCGCATCAACATCACATTGCCATTATTGCTACTAAACAACACTTGGCAATCCTTTCTGTTCGTCATTGTTGCTGGAAAAATCATAGAAATTGGCACTCACCATCATTGTTAGAAGAGACATTGTGAAAACCAATATAGTAGTCGTGGTTGCCCCTACTGTGTGTCGTTCGCCAACTTGTGTGCTTTGTTCTTTTGTGCTAAGTTGCCCTAATTCTAAATATAATGTTTATATATAATGTAAACTATAATGTTTATATAAAATGTATATATATAATTATATAAAATGTTTATATATAATATATCATATTAATTAGACTAAAATAAACATTCATTAAACACTAACCAATCAATTAATAATATAAAATACAAAATAAAATCAATTGAAATGCATGAATTTGATAAGAATACTTATTAAAAAACTAAACTGATTTGAGGTTTAACAAGCTTCAAAGTCAATATTCCCTCACACAAAGTGTAATGGATTAGGGAGAGTTAGAAATCCCTAATCACTTCAAGTAGGAGCCCCTTGAATAGAAAGCTTGACTAGCAACTTAGAATATGCTTTTCTTAACAATGACAAGCTGGTAATTATTGATGCAAACCTTGCTTCAAGAAAAAAAAAACCAAAAACTACTTAAGGTGATAAACAAATGGCCAATAACCTTCTCTTGGTCATATTATGAACTTACTGGGATAGATATGTAGATATGCCAACGTTGCATCTATACAAACTCTTCCATCAAGCCAAAGAGGCAACCACAATGAAGGTTAAACCCAAAACTAAAGCAACTTGTCAAGCAAGAAGTAGAACAACTTCTTAAAGCTAGGTTCATTTATCTGATTGTGGATATTGAATGGGTTAGCCAACTTGTGATTATATCCAAGAAAGGAGGGAAGGGGAGAGTCTGCATAGATTTTGGGTTGTTGAACAAGGAAACTTTCAAGGATTAATTTTTGTTGTGATTTGTTAATCAAGTGTTGGAAATCATTGCAGTACATTACTATTTCAGCTTTCTAGATAATTATAGCGAATATAACCAAATCTAGATTACACCAAAGGAGTAGGCTAAAACCACATTCACAAGTCCCTATGGGACTTTTGCATACAGAAAGATGTCTTTCAACCTATGCAATTCTCTTACTACCTTCTAACATTTTGTTCTTAGCATCTTTCAATAGAAAAATGTTAGTGGGGAAAAAATTTTCATTGATGACTTCCTTACCTATGGTATTACATTTGAGAAAGCCTTGGACCATCTTGAGCAAGTGCTTCAACAATGTGTGAAGACTAACTTAAAGCTCAATTGGTAGAAAATCCATCTGATAGTTCAAGAATGCATTGTGTTAGGGCATAAAATTTCAAAGAAAGAAATTGAGGTGGACCCAAAATCTAAGGAATCATCAAGCAACCTAAAATAATGAAAGATGTAAGGTCATTCCTTAGACACAATGATTATTACCAATGCTTCATCAAGAACTTCTCAAAAAATGCTAAGTTGTTGGTTTAGCTTACAAAGAAGGATGCACCATTCAGCTAGATTAAGAAATATGAGTTAGTATTCTAATAGTTAAAGAATATGATCATAGAAGCTCCCATTCTATGTGCTCTTGATTAGTTCAAACCATTTCACATCATGACACATACATCCAATTATGCCTTGGGGGTCATGCTTACACAATTCAATGATAAAAAACATCCTTACTACATCCATTGTGCAAGCAAAAGCATTGTGGGGACACAATTGAACTACACCACCATGGAAAAGGAGCTCATGATGGTAGTGTACACCTTAGAGAAATTTAGGTACTATATGCTTTGATATCAAATGTTTGTTCACACATACCATAATGTCATCAACTTCCTCATGAATAAACCAATGGTGAGCCCCCATGTCATATGGTGGTGGCTAGTACTTCTACAAAAGTGTAATCTCACAATGGTGGATAGAAAGGAAATTGAGAACGTGGTCATCAATCACTTGTCTCTATTAGGATGGGACAACGAAGAGGACAAAGGATCTTTATCTGATCAATTTCCAAATGAACTCCTTTATGAAAAAGTCATTGAAGTGCAAAATCCCAAAGATACTAATTAGTATAAAGAATTCCTCTCCTACCTATTCACCTAAGAGGCACCTCAGTAATGGGACAACAATTTCTTCACCGAGCCAAGCATTACATGAAATCAAGGGCAACCTTTACAAGGTTTATACTAATGACTTGTCATGATAGTGTGTGTCTAATGTTGATCAACTATAGATCCTTTAGGATGCCCATGAAGGTTCTTGTGGGGACCATTACGTAGGAAGCAGGACAACCATAAAAATCCTCATGGCAGGATATTGCTAGCCAACAATCTTTAAGGACGTTCATCATTGTTCTTATTTGTGCGAGCACTGCCAATGAGATGGAGAGATGACCATATGGATGAAATTGACCCAACAGTGGATTCAATCACTAGAGCCCTTCGACCCTTGGGACATTGACTTCATAGGATCCATCAACCCCATGTCGAATGGAAAGGCATATATCTTTGTAGCTATTGACTACTGCACTAAGTGGACCAAAGCTACAATTGTCACATATTGTCCATCCTCTACTGCAGTAAAGTTTGTTTAGCAAAGTGTGGCACTTATTTTTAACAATGGAACTCATTTCATAGGTGCTACCTTTTAGAAACTAATTTAGCACTTAGGGATGGAACATAAATTAACAACCCCCTATCACTCCCAAGCTAATGGTCAAGCCGAAGTCACTAATAGGGAAATAAAAAGAATACTAACATGCACTATTAGGAAAAATAGGAAAGATTGGAGCACAAAACTCAACGATGCTTTATGGGCTTATCGATCCACTTAGAAACTTCCTATTAGTTATTCTGCCTATGAGTTAGTGTATGGAAAATTACCAACTCTTCTAATTCAAGCGAAGCCCTAGAGAATTTCAATGACTCATGAACTTAACCTCAACCTAAGTCTAGCATAAAAGCAACATTTGATGATAAAGAATGTGCTAGACAAGTACCGACAAGTAGTTCTATCAATGAATGAGGTGCACAAGGCACGTGCTAAACAATGCCATGACTCATGCATAAGGAGAACTAAATTTTAACTAGAAGATAACGTTCTTTACTAGAACCCCATGCACATACCATAATGGATGAAATTTTAAACATGATGGAAAAGATCTTATATCATTCATATAACTTTTCCTTCTAGGGCCATGACAATTTACCATCCTTCAAGCCTAGAAAAATTGTTGTTAGTCAACATCCAACAAATAAAATCCTTCCTAGACACTCTTATAATTGGTAACATGAACACCTTCATAGTTGGGCAAGCACATTCTATTGTTTAGATCNGAGAATTCATGACAATCTACAAAGGACAACCACCACTTCAAGAAAAGAAGAAAAGAGAAGCAGGAAGATAGGAGGGACCTTAGTTAGAGGGTTGCCTTCAGGAATGCGTAACATATATTTCTAGCCCCATAACCAATACTTGTATATCCTTATTTTGTCTAAGGGGTATGCTTTAGATTTTCATGTTTTTTCTCTTTTTTTGATCAGGGAAACCAAACTATGCAATTACATGTTTCCTATTATAATTGACAGTATGAGTGGTATGAGACTAATTAAGAAAGTCATAAAACTCCAAAAAGAAATTGGGAATAAAAGATAACAAATTTCCTTGAAGTCACATCCTTCTCCAATCCCACATGGTCCATTCCGAGTCTGTTTAGTAATAAGATANTTCTTCATCTTGGAAGCATGAGGTCCTTCCATAATTACAACTTAAAAAGAATCAATTATCTTATTACTAAACAGACTCGGAATGGACCATGTGGGATTGGAAAAGGATGTGACTTCAAGGAAATTTGTTATCTTTTATTCCCAATTTCTTTTTGGAGTTTTATGACTTTCTTAATTAGTCTCATACCACTCATACTGTCAATTATAATAGGAAACATGTAATTGCATAGTTTGGTTTCCCTGATCAAAAAAAGAGAAAAAACATGAAAATCTAAAGCATACCCCTTAGACAAAATAAGGATATACAAGTATTGGTTATGGGGCTAGAAATATATGTTACCCATTCCTAAAGGCAACCCTCTAACTAAGGTCCCTCCTATCTTCCTACTTCTCTTTTCTTCTTTTCTTGAAGTGGTGGTTGTCCTTTGTAGATTGTCATGAATTCTCAATGGTCGAAGAATTAAGATATGACAATGTGAAGTCACTAAACATGGATGGAATTGGTCCTAATTGAGGATGGGATGGTATTAGATCATCTTAATCAAAATTTCCACAAGAACTTCATGTGACCTAGATGCAAGAATCTCTTACCACACTATCCCTCTCTTTCATCATTCTAACCTCATCATCGACCACCTCACTACCTCTTATCATGGTTAATTAATGTGTCTGTTTTAGTATGGAATAATCCTTTGATGATCTCTCATGTGGATTTGATTTTTAACTTCCAGAGACCATTAATCATCCTTGGTGCCTATGGATTCCTTGGGATGATAGCATGCAAGGGCATTAATGACATGAACCTACTTTGGGAAGGACCTACGTGCATACCTCTTAATCTTGCTAAGTTAAATTTCCTATCCCTTAGTCATTTTCGTGATCAGTCTTATCACTTCACCTTCTAAACGTCCAATTTTGCTTTCTTTTGGCATTAATTACTCATCTAAATCCAATCTACCTATTCTGCAAACAAACTTGAAACCATCTTCCATGTTTTTTCCATCCTTCTATGCTTTTCTAACTTCATTTGGGCACTTGTTTCATTTTCAAACTCTTCCAAAATTCCTTATTTTCTTTATGTGCAAAATTAGCTTTGATAGGTATGTTGATGCATCCCCATCAATGCAATAAGATACATCGATGCAGCCTCATCGATGCAGCAGAAAAGTTCTATAAATACCTACAACACTTAGCCACATTTTGACTATTTGCTCACAAATGGAAGAGGAGTTTTTGATTTTTTCAAAGCCCAAGAACCTTCAAGGCACCATAACTTTACGCTACTAACCTGATTCATCTCATTTTTTGATCCTTTAGCTACCAAAGATAAGCTTTTTATTGTGGGGGCCAAAAACCTTTGGTTTTTTCCAAAAACATTTTGAAAATTTTTAAACTCCCTAGACACCCATTAAAATAATATTAAATTACTCATCCTAATTGGGTTAAGTCTGACAAACAAATTTTGGTAGCCAATAATTAAAATAATATTACCTACTAAGATCATAAACATGCCTAGCTATAACCTAATCTAATAAGAAAGATATGAACAAAACTAAGGGTTATAAAGTAAAAAGCTAATCTTGGGTTACATTT
>MNCI01015726.1:17562-29298 GCA_015680685.1 Gnetum montanum | reverse complement strand
GCATCAAGAGAGTTGTGGCATTTCCTAAAATTTTAGGAAATTCTTATCTAGGGATGGATTGTAACTTCCCAAGTACTATGATTCTTTATTAAGAGTGGTTGATTTCTTTATGTGGAAAATAGTGAGATAATTTCTTGGTCTAGCTAGCTGATGATCCTTGTGAATTTGTTTAGATGGCTAAGAAATGAATAGTAAATTGATGGCTTCCCACCACCAGTCAAACCCTATTATTTTTGTAGTTCATACTCATGGAGTTTGTGGAGTTGTGCAGTAGCTACAAGTGTTTCAGGCATTGTCTTTGGCATTGTAGGTGGTCATGGTATTGGCCTCTACTCGTCTTGCAACTTAGCGACTACTTTGTCCTTCATCATCTCCTACCAAGATGTGGTAGGAGCATGAAGAGCCATATCATTGGCATAGCATGCTATGCCTCCCTTTTTGCAAAGTTTTCTGATTAACCATGGGAAGGGAAGTATCTTCCTTTCTTTTTCATTTTCTTTAAACTACTTTTCTATTTCCATATAGATAAGCTGTGAAAGGTTGATAAGGAACTTACGACTTAGAGTGGTGCATGCATGGGTAGAGAAGGTTGTAAGCTTACTTGGCCTCACCGTGGGATCTAGGTGATAGGCCATAATTTTTATGTAAGCACATTTTACCTTCAAGAGTGCATCTTACTTCTTATGGTCCACTACATAGTAGCACTAGATCCATTCCTTCTTAGCCGTTGGATCTACCTAGGTAAATATTTTTACTAGTTTTTTTCTCATGTTGGGCAACCTGAGAACCTCAGCTAGAGCCTCGACCAAGTAGGGAACTGTGATGTTCTTGATTTTGATAGATGTATCTCCTTGCCAATTGTTCTAGAATAAGTAGGTCTCCCCCATCTACCATTCCCAAATAGAAAAGAGAATGGACCACATGGAAGGCTCCTATAATTGAGTATAGACATCTTTTGGAGCCAACTCCAAGAAGGATCCAAAGTTTAGTTCTTGAAAAATGAAACTCTAAACCTCCTTGTTTTTGATCTTTTCTAGGTAGGCCTCTATTAGTGTGACCCCAAGGTTAGGCCTTGGTCTTAGAGCCTCATCTTTCCTAGATTCATTAGTTTCTATAGTAGGAATCTATAGAAAAAATACCACTTTGGGCTCCTCCCAAAGAGGTCCTATCACATGTGTTACTTTAACCTCTTATTCTTGGGGTTGTTATGGTTGTGTCTAGTTCTTTCCTCCTCTTGGCTACTTTTCCCTTAGCTAGGAAGATCCTTCGAGTAGTGCTCCTTTCTTTGGTGCCATCTTTGATCACAAACGTAACCTCTAATTAGGGTTTTAGTTTATAACCGTTAGTTTTTCAGATACCTTTCTTATTAGATTGGGTTCACTTAGGTTTATTTGTAACTTTGGTAGATTCATTATTTTATTATTATTTTATTAATTACCTACTAGGGTTTTTTTGTGAGGTGTAACCCTATTTAGGATAAATATTTTAACATTATTTAAATGGGTAATCCTTGGGGAGTTAGAAAAATTCTGAAAAACTTTCTATCATGAACCAAATATTTGTGACCTCTATGTCATAAAGCTTACCTTCAATAACTAGAGGATCGAAAACTGAGATGAATCGGATGAATAGATGACAAGGTAGAGTGCTTGAAAGGTCTCTAGTATCTGAAAAATCAAAAAGCTCCTCTCTTGTTTGGAATCAACTGGTGAAAAATGGCTAAGTGTCACACATATTTATATTATTTTTCTACTACCTTAACAAGGATGCATCGACACAACAATAAAAAGAAATATTTTACATTAGAAAACTAAGGATTTTGGAAGAGTTTAAAGATGAAACAAGAGCTTAAAGGAAGCCGTAAAAGCATAGAAGAATAGCAAAACATGGAAGAGGGCATTAAATTCATTAGAAAAGGATATTGAACTAGATTTAGATGAAATGAGGATGTTGAGATAATGCAACACTAGATGTTCAAGTGTGGAAATGATAGGATCGACTAAAAATGACTAAGGAATAAGAATTTTAACTTGAAAAGACTAAAAAGTATCCTTCCTAGATTAGGCTCATGCATATGATGCCCTTGCATATTCTCATCCTAAGGAGTCCATAGGCACCAAGGATAATTAATGATCATTAGAAGTTAAAGTTCAAATCCACTAGAGATCATCCAAGGATTATGTTACTTTCTTAATGGATACATTAATAGATAAGGATAGAAGGTATTGAGGTGATCAACAATGAGGTTAGAAGTATTGAAGAGAGATATAGTGGTAAGAGATTCATACCTTCATCACATGACATCTTTGTGAAATGTATGATTAAGAGGATATGATACCATACCATCCTTAGTTGAGACCAAGTGCATTCATGTTCAGTAACTTCACATTGCCATATTTTTTTCATTAAACCATGAAGAATTCATGGCCACCGCCATAGGACAAACATCACTCCAAAAGAGAGGAAAAGAGAAGCAAAAAAAGAGTAAGAACCTAAGTTAGAGGGGTACCTTCAGGCATGGATAACATGTCTTTCCAGCCTAATAACTAGTGCTTGTAGCCCATTATTGTGTCTAAGGGATGCTTTTTGAATTTCCATGTATTTTGATTTTGATTTTTTTCATAGGAACCACACCATGCAAAAACATGCTTCCTATTATGATCATAAAACTCAAGAAGGAAGTTGAGAATAGAAGATGATAAATCTCCTTGAATTCACACCCTTGCTAATCCTCCTTGGTCCATTCCAAGTTTGTTAAGTATTAAGATCATTGATTACTTTTAAGTTTAAGTTTGAAAGGACCTCATTCTTCTAGGACACAAAGTCTTGTAATTTTTTCTGAAATGGGTGAATGTTTTGATTTAATACTTTCTATCATCAGAGAATTAATGATAAATTAATCAAGGACACAATCCAAATATAAAATATGATCATTTATTAATAAATCATACCACATCATTAAACATTGTACTATTCATTTCCAAAAATAAAATCAATTACAACAAAAGTGCAAGATTAAGCATGAATGAAACCAAACAAAACAAAGCAAAGCAAAACAACAAAGTAAAATATGTAAAAGAAATTCTAAAATATTCAAGAAAAATGGAAAACATATGAAGAATAGTGTAAAAAAAGTTGAAAATCAGGGAGTCTATATCAAATTTTAACATAGCTAATCATTTCCCCCATGACTTACTTGGAAGGAGGAGATTTGAAAGAGAGAGCATGCTTGTCCATTTGTTAAGGTGTCTATGTTACCTATTTTTTTTTATTCTAAAAAAGGTGTTATTTGCTGATTGTTGACTAGCAACCATTTATTTGGGCTTAAAGAATGGTAGATCATCATGGTTGTAGAAGGAAAGCTTGCATGAATGATATAAGGTCCTCTAGTTCACAAAGATAAAACTTCTTTTTATGGAAATATTGTTCTTTATTATATTCTATGCTCTTTCATTTCTTATTATACTTCTTCTATGATATGCCTTAATTGTTCCATTTCAGAAAATCCATGGCTTGGACATCTATGAAAAAGAGAGTAATACTTGGCTAAAGCTACATTAAGGGATTCATAATTCCCTTGTTGCCACAATTGAATCTATTTTCTTAGATTAAACACCTTAGTGTATGTTTGATATTTGTCACTAAATAACCCCAACATCATACTCCACTTTCTAATAGATTCCAATTCCAGGGTCCAATACCAATGTTTAGCCTTTTTGATCAATGTCATGAGAAATAGTTGAAGCCTTTCTCATTCATTTTCAATATTTTATAAGATGTAGGCATCTTGGAAGTGTTGCAAGAAATGTTAAGGATCTACACTGTAGCCTCCCTCAAATTTTGTAATGTTTTCATATCTAGATGTTTAATCCGAATATCATTTTGATGCATAATTGTTGTGTATACAACCTTCCTTATATTATACATAGTCCTTGTAGTAATAAGGGATTCATTATAATCATCTTGATCATCATGTCCCCCATCTTGATCATGTCCTCTTCTATTCTACATGTTATGTCTTCTTTCATTTTAATGCTCTTTGGATTACTCTCATTCTCTATCCCTTCTACCATCTTTGTCTCTATCTCACTTATTATTTATTTTTTTTCCTTCATTGGATCATTTATCATTTTCCCTTTTGTCATATCTACATTCATTCTTAGGACACATTTATGATGATGATTGATAGCTTAGAGAATATGCCAACTTGCCCTCATTCCATGACCTCTTAGTTCATTCTTAGATGGCCTACTAGAAGACCTAGGTCTTGAGGTCCTCCTAGAATTCAATTTGATTCTCCCTCTTCCTTTGTTACTAGCCAAGTTTAAGCATAGCCATGGATTTGTTATATCATCTACATTAAGTGATGGTTTGTTTCCTTCTCTTCTAATTGTGATCTAAGAACAATACTAGTCTCCTATACCTTGACCAACTTCCTATCAGGCTTCTATGAAATAGTTCCCTTGGCATTGGGCCTTAGTAGACTAGTAGGACCTTGACATCTCATTAAAGCTCTTGTACTCACTAGTGGTTGCCTCCAATCCAATATTTATTAATGTTTCCATAAGCATTGATGGGATTGAATGATTACAAAGTAACACTATGTTGCCTTCAAGGTCTCTGCATCTCATTTGATCAGCTTGGTAAAGTAAAAAGTTAAATTCCAAATAATAAGGATCTAGATAATGGTAGCCAACCTTAACTTAATAGGGAACTACGTCTTTGTTTGTAACTATTATATCATGTTTCCTTCTAGAATCATGAACAAGTGAGAAATTGACTTTGTGAGAAGAATAAATTTTTCAATTATTATGTATGTATGAAATAAAATATTATTATTTCTCAAGTTATAAATCATTAATCTCATAATTGCAATCACTAATGGAAATAACTATCAAAATCAACAACACTGATCCCTAGCACTAGTGCCAATGATGAGTAATAAAGTAGTCTCAACACCCAACTATATAAATCACAAGCATACACACGTAACTTGCTTGTAATCCATGGACTACATTAGCTTGGTATTTAGATGGTTAATTATTGATCATAGGTCACTATCTTCCTAGTTATACTTGTAAGGTCCTTAGTACATATAATTAAGTACAATTGAGGTGTTTGATGTTGATATTGGTTAAGTCATAGTAAAATATTAAAAATCTAGTTTATCTAATCTAAATGCAAGAACTAAATATATTTTAGCCTAAGTGATTAATTATCATTCCTAACTTGCTATACACATCCTAAACTTATATTGCGAAGCATATCAAGTGGCACACTACTTGGATTACCAAACGTTAACATATTTATGTTTGAAATTGGTCATACTCATGTTATGTATTTAGCATGCATATAAACATAAATAATTAAATAATTACACATAAATAAAATGGGAAATGAAATTAAATTTTATGTAAAGAAATATTAAGCTAAGTGAAAGGGCCTTCAATTACTGCTCAACATGACTTATCCTCTTGAATTGTTTTTAATATCTTTATAAGTTTTGTGACACTACCGACTTCCACTAATTGTCCTTTCCTTTCATGTGAGATCTCTAAGTTAGTTTTCTTAGCTATAAATATCTCAATTTAAAGGGAATGTGAAAATTTTAAAAATGGTTAAAATTTCACTTACTACTAGATATTTTTGAAACAGTGTATTTGCTTTACCGCTTCAACTACAATGCACGTTGCCAATGTGGCATTCTCTATTAAGATATATGGACCACATGAGGCTGAATTATATGGATACCTATGGATGTGCCTACATAATTATTTTTTATTTTTTCTATTTATCTTTATCAAAGTCTTTGCAACTTTTTCCAACCATGTCTTTTTAGGTCTTTTACTATCCTTCCTTATCCAAGTCCTTTCAACTCTTTCATACAATATCCTTTTTGAATCTTTTTCTGTCCATCCTTTTACAATTCCTTTCAATATTTTCATACCATATATCTTTTCCTATCTTTTACTATCCATGTTTGTCCAATTCTTTTGAACTTTTTCATACCATGTCTTTTAGTTATCCATATCAAGTCCTTTCAAACCTTTCTATATTTTTTGTAATGTTTCGATTTGCAAGTAGATACTGAACAAAGATATTCTATATGGTTTTCAATATCATAAAAGTTTGCTCGGAATGGTTTTCTACAGCTGCTTGGACCACACACAGCATTCAGCAACATAGTAAAATTTTTCTATAACACATCTTTGTTTCTACTTTACTTGGTTGGACGTAAATTTGATATAACTAAAATATGTGAAAAAAGTTAAGGCACGCATGTGGGCGCCCTGTCGTGTGGATACGACATGCCATTCATCAAGTATGCTTACGAGGTCCGGGTTGGGACATTTCATTATTACATCTAACAGTCCACACAGAGAGTCATCCGTTTCGGTGGGGCTTTGTTGCAGTGTTTGTTCAAGTGGAAACATGTATGGAATGCAAATCGTCCTTGAGTTTATCAAGAAAAAGTTATTGTAACTTTATATCATGAATGGCAATGCAGCTGCAACCTGAAGTGCATGGTTATGCTACCAATACTACCATCCAACTGATATCAGTAGCCTACCCAAAATAAAGAAATCTTTCAACCTATCCTAGCCGAATCTCATCATCGCAATGATTTCTTCCCTGGAGACCCTAACTATGTCCTAGAAACATCTCGAGATTGCAAAATTATAGGCAAAAACCATGTATCCAGCAGAGGAAACTCTACACCAAGTTCTGAACTTGAATAGCTTGGATAATTAGATGTGCTACAGATTCCATCCAGTGCTTTTACTGGTCTACAAGCAGTTCCCCAATGTAGCTGCAATTGTTAAGCAAGCTCTAGCCAAGTTGCTTGTGTACTACTATCCACTTGGAGGTAGGCTCTGGATAAAGGATCCCACAACCCACAAGCTGGAGGTGGACTGTAGTGCTGGCGGTGGTTCCATGGTGGAATTCCTCTGCAGTGGCACCATGCTCGGAATTTTGCCTTATCACATCATCAGCAACAGCTTTGGTATTTTGATATTAGGTGAAAATAGATATTTTAAGTACTTAATAACACACCTCCTTTCAGAGAACGAAAATAAATATACTTCTATTTTTACCAAGAATTTTTATTTTATTAAGAAAATTTTATTTTTACTTGTAATAAATTTTTCCTTACAAAATATTGCATAAATATAATAATATATTTTTTTCTGACATGCACACATCTTATTTGCATTTTTGATACACATTTTTACATATTAAGTTCCAAAGTACAAGGGACTTATGATGAATCTCTATTGCTAGCACCATAAATTAAAATTTTAGTCTTTATCAATATTGACTTTCATACCAGAATGATTGTAGTAGTTACAGAGGATTTAAAAGATGTAATTTAATCTTAAAGATAATTTTGTAAACAAAGCCATATCATTAATAACAAAAAGGAAAGCAAACTTGAAAGTAATCCATTGGCTATGTAGAGTGTCTTAGATGTAAAAAAATTTCAGTTTCAATCATCACTTTTTAATTTTATTTTATAAATGTGAATCATCCTCGATTCTTCTTTTACCATGTTAATGGAAGAAAGACATCAACTCATCAAGACTTGGAACAAGGGCATTAAGACAATTCATCATTGATTTAGTCCTATATGATATAGGCCATTGCAGTGTCAACTACATGAACTCTCGAAATAATGGCATTAAGACAATTCATCATTGATGAAGCCTTATACGATATAGGCTATTGCAGATCAACTACATGAACTCTAATGGCCCTTTTGAAGAATCTAATGGCCCCTATGATTTATTTATTTATTTTTGTAATGAATATACTATTGGAGAATGATTCAAACTAGACAGTTGTATTAATAGCTTCTTGACTTGATCATTTGTAGTATGTTAGTTCCTTGATTTTTTGTTTCTCTATTTTTCTATTCTAAGATCATGGCTACGATAGTGCCAAGATTTTATGTAATTTAGTTGCATTGTAAAGCCACTATAAAGGCTAGTTTAGTATTGAATAATGTGTGGCCTATGCTTTGGTAAATCCACTTAAGAGTGTTTTGTTGTATTGCATATGCATTGGTAGATTCTCATAATCATAGCAAGCTTGATGAAAAATCTATCAAATGTATTTTTATTAGTTATTGTTCTAATTCCAAAGCATATAGGCTATATAACCCTATTAGTGGAAAAGTGTTCATTAGCAGGAATGCTAAGTTGGATGAATTTGCAAGGTGGACATGGCATAAGAATAATGAAGGATTGTACTTCAAATTTTTAATCAATGGAGAAACAAATGGAGTTCAATAGCAAACTCCTTCTACTTGACCAGATTCATCAATTCTAGCTTCACTAAATTCTACCATTTCAAGTTCTAGCAATCGTAGTACTCCTCCAAGAAAGTTCAAGTCATTGACTAAAGTCTATGAGACAACACAAGCCTTGTTTGTTGCAGATCCAAGAAGCATTGAAGAAGTAGCAAAGAAGGAAGAATGATGTAATGCAATGGTAGAGGAGCTAAAGGTAATTCAAGAAAATGATACATGGGAATTGGTAGAACAACTAGAAGGTAAGAATATTGTAGAAGTTAAATGGAATTTTAAAACAAAATATGATTCAAATGGTAGCATTCAAAAGCACAATGCTCGACTCATGGAAAAAGGATATTCAAAGTAACAAGTTGTATATTTTGAAGATACTTGTTCACTAGTTGCATAGTTTGAAACTGTAAGATTACTGTTAGCCTTCGCTGCTCAATTGAATTGGCCTATTTATCAATTTGATGTAAAGCTTGCATTCCTAAATGGAGACTTAAAGGAAGAAGTTTATGTCTCTCAACTTGAAGGCTTTATTGTTCAAGGAAAAGAAGAGCAAGTTTATAGGTTAATAAAGGAACTTTACGAATAGAAGCAGACTCCAAGGGCATGGTATAGCAAAATTGACTCATATTTTCTTCAAAATGGCTTTGAAAGAAGTAAGAATGAATCCAATCTTTATTTCAAGAAACAAGGTGAAAATGATCTTATGATTATTTTCCTCTATGTGGATGATATGATATACATGGGTTCTTCTTCTTCACTCATTAAAGAATTCAAGGTTTTCATGAATAAATAGTTTGAAATGTCAGATTTAGGTGTGCTACACTCCTTTATTGACCTTGAAGTGAAGAAAGTTAAAGATGGAATCTTTCTGTCACAAAGAAAATATGATACTAATTTGCTTAAACGATTTAACATGTTGAATTGTAAAATTACAATAACACCTATGAACTTGAATAAGAAGTTGTAGGTTAATGATGGCACTGAACAAGAAACTGTAAGGCATTTCAGAAACTTAGTAGGCGGCTTAATCTATTTGACTCATACGAGACCTAACATAGATTTCTTATTTGGAGTTATTTCAAGATTCATGCAATCTCCTACAAAGAATCATCTTGGAGAGGCAAAGAAAGTGTTACAATATATTGCAAGAATAATTGATTTTCGACTATGGTATGGTCATCTTTCAAAGATCAAACTATCTAGATACACTGATAATGATTGGGTTGGAAGTTTGGAAGATAGAAGGAGCACTCTAGGTTATATTTTTAATCTTGGTTCACTTGCCATATGTTGGAGTTCAAAGAAGTAAGCCACAAGTGCCCTATCTTCATCTGAAGTTGAATATGTAGCTACAGCCTCATTAGCATGTCAAGCAATCTAGTTAAGGAAAATTATTATAGATCTCAATTAAGAGCAAAAGGAAGTAATTGAAATTTATCGTAGCAACAAAGCTACAATTGCAATGTCAAAAAATCTAGCCTACCATGGAAGAACTAAGCATATTGAAATTTGAGTTCATTTTATTTGAGATCTTGTGTCAAATGCATCGATTATCTTGAAGTATTACAATATGAATGAGTAGGTGGTTGATACTCTCATGAAGTACCTTCATTAAGAAAAACATGTTTATTTCAGGATTAAACTAGTATATGTAGTTTTGAATCAAGGGGGAGTGTTGGAAAATGATTCAAACTTAATAGTAGTATTAATAGCTTCTTGACTTGATCATTTGTAGTTTGTTAGTTTTCTTGATTTTTTGTTTCTTTGTTTTTCTATTCTGAGATCATGGATAAGATAGTGCCAATATTTTCTGTAATTCAATTGCATTGTAAAGCCTATATAAAAGATATTTTAATATTAAATAATGTGTGGCACCTAAGCAATAAAAACAAAGCATTAGCTTCATGTAATCTTCTCTCTTTTGTTTTGGATTATCGTCTCCTTTGTCCCTCTATTTATGCCTTCCCATCATATACTCTCTATGTAATAGAGCTTTTTTATTCCTTTTTTCAAAAACATAATAAAATATTAAATTTTTGTTTCCATTTTATTTTTAAAAAATTTTGCATGCACTCTAATAAGTCTTATATAATAATAATTCTTGCAATTTTGAATCCTGTGAAACATAGTCAATAAATTCAGGATGTTTGTAACTTGACCAGCAGGTCCCAGGGGACATGCACATGGGGCTACTACTACAAGAAGGAAGTGAAGAAACAGAGCTTCATCTATTGTCAACCATCTTTGAAATATCTCAACTCCAAGGGCAAGAAGTAGTATGGGTGTGGACCTATTCAGCTATTATGGAACTACAACTATGGTCAAGCTGGTCGAGCCCTGAACTGAGATCTACTAAACAAGCTAGAGCTAGTGGCAACCGACACCACTATGTGTGTTGTTCAAGACGATGAGAAATAACTTACCTTTAGTAGCAATTAGGATCTTTGAAAATACAGAATGGAAGACCTTTTGAACTATGATGTAAATTAAATAATTAACCTACTTTATACAACATTCATCCAAAGAAAAGGAGGGTACTTGTAACCGTTGGAGGACGAGTTTGGATATTGCCATGTTTAACCATTCAGTATGAGATACGTGGTGTCAATAAACTTGTTTAAGGTTTAAGATTATGAGATCTAATTTTGAAAAGTAATGGTGGATCAAAATTTGGAAACTATCTTTCACATAGATGAGTTTATTACTGTGCACTAGCTTTTTGCAGTAAACAGGATAATGGGATGTTTGCCCTTTGAATGCTAAATAGAATTTTCTTTGTTAGCAGAGGTGTAGGAGCATGTTCTTCACCACATGGGCGAAGCCTCAATGCTTATTTGCTTCTATCAAAGTTATTGTTTAAGATATGGAAAATTTGGGTTAGTAGGAGAACCTTTATCTCTACAGCAGGGCAAGGTAGATGTGATAGTGATATCCTAAACATAAGAGTTATCTGGATACCTATGGATCACCAAGACCAACTTTTCTCTACTCTTTAGGTAAGTATTGTAGGAAGCCCCAGGATAGATGACCATATAGCCTAACAAAATCTTGGCATGGTTCCACTACCTTTTGGGAGTTATCCTACAAGAATGTCTATATATAAAAAAAAATTGCCATTTTTACAAAAAGAAATAATCTGCTTTTCAAAACTACCCTTCTCTCTATTTATGACTCTAAGTTCAAGGGCTGGCTCTGGTTTTTCTATTACAGCCATAGTTTTTTAATATCGCTATACATCATTGGTTAAATTATAAACTATAATTGGTAGAATTAGAATTCTTTCTGACCTAAATTGAGTCAATACAATATTTTATAAAAAAAAATTATTTTAAAAAAATCAATTTTGATTCTTAAAAGTCCTTTTAAAAACTTTATTGAGTTAAAGTAGTCCACATAATTTTTACTTTTACCTTGTGAGAAGATTGGGAATG
>MNCI01015726.1:3920-17223 GCA_015680685.1 Gnetum montanum | reverse complement strand
AACTTACAAAATGTAAGAGACGTAGAGATTGAGGATTACATTCTTCTCAAAGGATTGCCCTGTGGGCTAGGTAATATTTATAGTTTGAAATATTTCAAAATAAATAATTGCTAGATGGTGCAGGTCATCCACATGCAAAGATTGCTGGATCTAGGAACACTTGAAGGAGCATTGTTGGGTTTTCACATCTTGTCAAGTTTTATAACATTACAATTAAACGGTTCTTGCCCTAGCTATGAGTCCTAGTTACAATCATGATATTCTACTGTAGTTTAGTTTGCTTGGTAAATATTTGTAGAGCAAGTTGTGAGAGGTGCCAATTCCCATCAAATTCACACCATTATCCATGACATGGGCTGGGTGTGGTTGGATCACTAGCATAGACACTACACCCCTTTACTTCAATGCATATAAATAGAGCTCAAGATTGAGTAAAAATCCACAAAAAAACATACCAATACATTTGATCTTCTTGAGGATAGCAAAGAATGGTAGTGCCAAAAAGATGCAGCTGCCTGCAATGGTGCAGATTGTAACTAGGTTGGTTTTTGATGGGAGGTACACTAGCAAGATCTACATTAAGGGATCTTGGTGTGGAACCACCTATGATTTCTATGCACTTGCTTACGGCCAAAGCCAATGCTGGTCCTTCCAACCCTTCGCAAAGTCCAACTCAAGCAGAGGAGGAGTCTCTGATATGATCACGAAAGAGTTGTTCAATGAAATTCTGCTCTACTGCAATGTTGTGCCATGCCCTTCCAGTGACTTCTACACTTTACCTTCATTGATGCTACCACCTACTTTCCAGAATTTAGCACAAAAGGAGACCTTGAAACGAGAAAGAGGGAGCTTGCTACCTTTTTTGGCTAGACTTCCCACCAAACCATTGATACATAGTTCTTTCTCTAACATGCACCTTGCTATCTGTTACTGTTATATTTAGCAAGCTTGTATTAACATTTGTATATCTGCAAACTAACATATCTTCTAAGAGCATCTGTTTAATGTGATCAAGTGGCTGGCCCGTTGCGTGGGTCGAACAATACAAATGGGGTTATTGCATAAACAGTGAGATCAACAAAGAGGCCACTGCATCATTTTGGCACTGTCATTCTTTGCCATCCTCAAGAAGATCAAATATATTGGTATGTTTGTTCATGGAGTTTGACTCAGTCTCAAGCTATATTTATAAGCATTGAATTGAAGGAGTACAGTGTTTACCAAAGTGACACACCCAGGCCTTGTTTGTCTCATGGATAACGTGATGTAATGTGATCCATTACATTTGGGAAGGGTGTGGATTTCACAGGAATTAGTACTTCTCATAGCTTGCTCTGGAAATTTTTATCGAGCAAACTAAACTAGAATCAACAAACCAATCAATTTTTTTTACGAATTTTCTCTACAAATTTTTAATCTAATTCTTTAAAGAATTTAGATAAATGAATTAATTTGGTTCATTGTAGCATTCAATCGTAGCATCAGAAACAATACATTGGCACAATTAATAACTAATTTCTTTATTAAACCAAAGTTATCACATTTTGGCTCTACCTTTCCAAAGACCAAAGGTTAGAAGACATTGGTGATCAAAAACTGAATAAAGGCTGTTCATGGCAGTGGTTTTTTCACTGTTTGTCTTGATGTAGTTTATTATTTCTTTTGAATATCTAATAAGCTGTTAGATTATCCTACGAGGCAACATAGCCAACACTAAATCCAAAAATGGGGAGCAGAAAGTATACAACAATTAAGCACCCAAATCCATGATAAAGATTTTCATAGTTTGAAAATTCCAGTTAGATCAATGAATATAAATTGGACACCAAAACAGAGCTTAGAGCTTATATACACTCAGAATTAGCAATATATAATATACTAAACTAAAAATATCAATATAAATATAGCACTATTCATAGGATCAAATATCCTATTGGATTTTTAATTGGCTTCAATATTGCCTTGTAATTTATTGGAGATCGTACAAGATATATTGCAGATTTCTTAATCTATGTACAAAACCTCCACTGCGTATTTTCATTATCCAATTAAAGTTATGATATACCTATTGCTATTATTTTTTGTTGAGTGTCTATTAGCATTTGTATATTTGTAAATCTTTGTTCTGAGAGAATAGACTGGAGAACATCTGTCCATCATCTGTTTAATGTGATCAGGTGGCTTTGCCGGTGCGCTAGACAGCCCATAAGCATAGGGTTACTACTTTAACAAGAAGGTCAGTAGAAATGCTGGTCTGATTATTTTTACATGACATATTGGTACTATGGGCATAGCCTCATTCAGCCATCATGGGACTACAATTACACTTTAAATTAAGCTCTGGGTCTAAACTTTCTCAGCCATCCTAGTTGCCATAGACTCAGTTGTGTCGTTCAAGATGGCCATCTAGTTTTGGATGACTCCACAATCTTGGAAGCCATCCTACCATGAAGTCAATTGGTGGCAAAATTTCTAAGTCACTGATTTATCATGGAGTCAAAAAACTAATCATTTAATGGCCAAATTTTTTGTTAGACTTTCACAACGAACGTGTTTGACTTGCATTTCAAACATTTTCATTTTTTTCTAAATTTTTTGGAATTAATGGCATAAATCATAGAATGATACAAATATATAATTAAAAAAATAGTGGAACAACCAAAGAAAACACCTTAATATAATTTGGCACTAAGTTGAAAACACATTGTCCTATCTTCCTCATTTGCTAAAATATCTTACCAACTTCTAAAAAACATTTTACAAATTATATCTATTTTGCTAGACTTAGTTGTTGAGATGGCAAATTATAATCTTTGATTATAATTGTATTACACCTTGTGTTGCACCTTCTAAGGCTTGTTAATAGATTGGAAAGTGGAACTTTTACTGCTTTCTCAAGAAATAAAAAGGAAAAATACTTTAGTAGAATCACAAATATGGAATCAAGTTTTAAGATGCTTAAAATTAAAAATATTGATGCATGGTGGAGCACTATGTAGATGACACAATATTATTTTCAAGAGATAACATTCCACAGGCATTGGCACTCAATAGGGCACTAGATAGGATTGCAGAAGAATTGGGATAGAAGATTAACGAAGCTAAGTGGATGATACATATGATGAATGTTGAGGAATAGGTGAAAGGTTAGCTACATTAGGTCCTAGGAATTTTACCTAGAATAATAAAGGATATTTACTTAGGGATGTCGATTGTTGTTTGGAAATGGTGCCAAACATGGGAACCTCTGATGTAGAAGATATATAGAAAAATAGAAGATTGGGTGAACCGATTCCTCTCTTAGAAAGGGAAGATCTTGCTAGCTACATTGGTTCTCATCATAATGGCTAGATTTATTATAATTGTAGCATATCCTCCTACTGGAGTGATACAAAAAGTTGGCCAAATTATTCAAATTTTTACTTGATCAAGAGGAAAGGGAGGGGGAAAATGCACTTGGTTTGCTAGGAGAAGACAGGTAAACCTAAAAAGATAGGAGGGATCAGGATCCTATGATTTAGAGATGAGCTTAAATTGGGAATGCAAAGACTACTGAATCAGCTCCTAAGTGAAGGAGAAGGGTAGGCATAGTGGATTAGAATAATGTAGTGCAAATACCAATGGTGGGAGATTAATTTCTGAGGATCTTAGATGTGGTCCATCCTTTGTCATCATGCATTGGAGATGAGGGAGTGCAGGCTTCTAGGGATGCATTCTAGAGAAATCGTGAATGCTTAGTTTCCATTGGTTCATGGTTGGTAGGCCATATGGCATGGGAGGCTCCTTTAGAATGTGAAGGATTTTGTAGGGTTGATTGCTCACACAATGCTATCGATCATTTTCTTGATGTGTGGCTTGGCACTAGAAACAATTGATCATTTTATATACTAATGCTAGGATTATAGGAGACTCAAATGAGATGGCTATGATTTGGATTGTTTAAAAGTTGTAGAATTAGCTAACTTTCTACGGTAAGAGGCTATCATAGCTAAATTTAGCCACTGCTTCTAGGTTTCGACTATGGTAGGAGGCTTCATGGAGTATAAGGTGTGTAAGGTACTATGAGCCATCTATGGCAAAGTTCTAGAGGGATGAAGAGCTATGGTAGTTAATCACGTGGGTGGTGTGGAACAAGTGGTAGTATGGCTAAAAGGGATCTCCAATTTAATGAACCAGGCCTTCTTTGAAAATTGGGGTGGGTAAGCAATAGCCTTTAGAGGTAGGATGATTTAGCTAATGGAGAATTCTATGGTCGCGGTGTTGGAAGTGTTAGTAGGTGGAGAGGTTATCCCACTGATGATTCATAGTTGCAAGTATGTGACAAATTTTTTTCAACAAGGAATTTTGAAGATGATGACTGGGTACATCCCCAAATCTGCACTACCATGGATTTGGCAAGAGGTGATAAGTCTAATTGATAAGTTCTTTGTGTAGTTGGGCAGTTTGAACTGGCTAGTGGAGGTGCATTTTGTGTTCGTGTGATGCCTAAAGATGGGTATGTAGGTAAACATCCCAAATGTTTTGCTGGAATTGCTATGTAGGAGGAGTTGAGGGAGGCATCCAAGGCTAATTCTAGCCCTATGGTGCGTGGAAACATCTATTCTTCCTTGGAAACCAAGATTAGAGCCATAGAGGATATACCATAGACAATGGCTTCATTACAATAGTGAACAAACAAGCAAAAATAAGGGGATGGCACTTAAGAGAGAAGCCTAACAATGGGGTTACATACCCTTATGAGGAGGGTAGAATGCAAGAGACTACACTAGGAAACTAGGAGCCTAGCATTATAATGACACATAGCAAGTTTGAAACCCTTAAGGCTAGGGTTGAAGTTGCAGAAAGGGCCTATGTAGAGGCTAAGGTAGAAGGGGTAGTGCTATGGATTGCCTATATGAAATAGATGATAGAGCCTATTGCAGGGGAGAAGACAAAGATTCAAGATCTGATTTGCATGCACAGAACAAGGAGGGAAGAGATAGGTTAGTAGATGAGGGAAGGAATGATGGACAAATAGATGCAAATTGAAAGGGATCCACAATAGAGGAAGTGGCCAATGAATGCGTAGGTGCTAGTGCAAGCTCTCCACAAGAATGACCAACAAGGATGTAGCCAAAGGTTATGGGAGGATGTAGAATGGTAGATGGTTGGAAGGGTTTGTTGTCTATGACATTGGGTGGGATTGTGCTTGGTTGTTTCTTGTTCTTTTTGTGTCATAGGTAAAGACCATCTATGATGAAGGTTTGGGAGGATACTATTTAGATTGGCCATCTAGTAAAGGCTGAATTATATAGATGATGGGTGTTGTTCTTATGCCTTAATCTAGGTAGATTAAACATAATTTTATTTTTCAAATAAATCCTAATCTTTTCTTGAAAAGAAGTATTTTTAAGATAATTGGAGTTCTTCTGTTGAGTCATCCAAGTCGTTGAGTTTTCTTTTGAGTTATTTTTAAAGCTGAGTCAAGAATTTCTCTAACTTTTTAATCATCCGTTTTAAGATTCAAGATCTATTGGATCATAACAAGTTTACTTGTCTTTCTTTCTAAACTTTTATGATCCTTTTTAAAAATTACATAATGGGTGCATAAGACACTTGACAAGATTTATTGATATTTTATTTGTAATTAATTTTTTAATTTGGTTTTCCTTAGTAGAGAGGCCAATTATTATATTTATTACTGAAGAAAGTTTTCATTGGAATTATTTTGGACAATGCGCCAACTACTAGAAGGGTGAATTTTGTCATGAAAAAAATGAATAATTGTATTTGTATCCCTAACCTTTGAGATGAATTATTTTTAGAAACTATTATGGGTATTTTTGTGGCCAACCTTGCCCATGTATCTCATAGGACCATGATTAACAAAACTATCCTGTAAAATCATATACCATTTCACCAAGCAATGTTAACATGTGGGAAGGTGAATCAATGTGTGAGAAGGTAAATTGACATGTAGGGAGGTGAATCGACATGTGGGGAGGTGGACCAACATGTAGGAAGGTGGACTGATGTGCAAGGAAGTGAAACATCACTAGCAAGTAGCTATAAGTTAGAGAATGAAGATGATGTTAGGAAGGAGGAAGGTAAAGGTCTCCTTAACAAATCTGGCTCTCTTCTTGAATAGTTGCATCTCTCTCCATTAAGGTGCATGCAAATTGATAGGAGGGTCTCTAGGGGCTGAGAAACTAGTGGATGATGATTTTTTCTATCGCTCTTTAGGTGACAATGACATAGCTAACACACAAAGACGATGGGCTCACAAGGAGGTTCTATAATTTTGTTTCTTTATTCTTAACAACGAACCAGTGATAGTTAGTGGTAATAGAGATGCATGGATGATGGTTAACAATATTAGTAGGAAACCAAGAAGATAATGATTTTTTCTCTCTCTCTTCTCATGTTTTTCTTGGGGCGACAGTGGCACAACTGATGCACATGGATGGAAAGTGTAGTGAGCTAGTTATACAATACTATTTCTTTATTCTTGGTAATGGACTAGTGGTAGTCAATATTGGTATAGCTACATGGATGATCATCAATAATCTCCGTAGGAAACCAAGAGGCGGTGGTTTTCTTTTTCCTTTTCGTGGTAGACCTATGATAGTGGCAGACGTAGGATTGGAGATAGCAATGTGTTTATTGAAATGTGATGGTAGGATCTGGTGGCTCGTTCTCTCTCTCTCTCTCTCTCTCTCTGTGTGTGTGTGTTACAATGTTATAGCAATTGATAGTAGTAGTTGTAGGCATGAGTTCTATAGTTCCATTCTATTTTTGGCCAATAGTGCATCTATAGAAGGGTTTTTCAAATAGGGACAAATTTCCCTATCTCATGCTACCTATTAGGCATGTTTTATCTATGCATAAGAGATGCATCAGTGGGCCCCTTCATCTAATCTATTCTCCCTCTCTCCATCCTCTAGTGGCTATAGGTAGTGTTGGCTACAACAACATCTGTAATGGATTGGTGATGAATGATGGTAGTAGTTAGGAAGTAGGAAAACTTTATTTTGGTTACCTTTTGTATTTTTGAATTTGAGACACTCATTTTAATTAAAATTTTTATTTTTTTATTATTTTCAAAAGGCTGTGTAGCCCTCTCCATCTGAGACTATTCCTAGATTTTCGTACCCATATGGGAGGCACCTAGGCAATAGTCTCCTCAAATGAGTTTTTCCCTAGTATTGGTGCATCCAAAATTTATGCATCAACACACTTTTTGGTACTAGAAGGAGGGCTAATTTTTTAAGCCTTTATTTTTCCATATTAGTTTTCCTTGTCATTTTTCTTGTTCTTGACTCTTTCTCCTAAACTTATTTTCAATTTTATAAACCCCCATTTTCCTACTTGAATTTTTTATATTCATGTTTTGATGGTCTTTATTTGAGTCTTGACATTGTCTTCTATCTTCTATATCTCCTTTTAAGATTACTATGGTGGTGTTGTTCCTTGTAGTTGCATGTAATTTTATGTTTTGGGGCTAAGAACGGGGCCATGATTAACAAGTCTAATTCCCTAGCACTACATACAAAGAAAGTTAATTTGTACAAGTTGTGGGTCATGTAATGATCACAGAGGTGGTGTAACCAATGGTGGTGGTGCCAAGAGTTATATGCATTATAGGAGTTATGTTGGTGGCAACCCATGGTGGTGAGGAATATGGTGGGAGTTCTGTATGGATGCTCTCAAGAGTTACGTGTAGTGGTGGTGTAACTAATGATGTGGTAGTTCCGAGCATTATGAAAATTATGTAAAAGTATGTGTGGTGGACATAACCAATGTGGGACATGGGCATTTAAACATCCAAACTAATGGCTATAAAAGTAGAGGTGAGTGGATGTTGTGGAGGATCTTGGAAAAAGAAGGCAAGGCCTAATTCTCTTTGGCATGGCAACATGCTGCCTTCCCTTTCTCTCTTATAGTAGTAGGGGATGCTGCAGATGATTGTGGGGGGAAGTAGGTGACTCTTAGCACTAGTGAAGGGCTAAGCAATAGGTGGTAGGTGTATCATCTATCAAGTACTCCTCTCTCTAGAGGAAACTTGTAGATGGATATTTCTCTTTCTTTAGCGTATCATCATTATCCAGCCTCTCCCCACTTCGATAGGGCACGTGACAGTGGTTATTATGATAGCAATAGTGGTGTGTGGCAATAGTAGTTGGTGGTAGTGGGTTACCTCCTTGTGCAGTGTGTGATAGCTAGGTGAGCTCTCAAGGTAGTAGTGGTAGATGCAAACATGTAGACAATAATGCATTAGCACTAGCAGGGTAGATGGCAAGCTACAGCAGACCTCCTCTTTCCTGAGTAGTAGCCAGGAAACCTACGATAGAAATAGTACTCATAGTAGCTACAAGAACAAGGGACTAGTCTCTCTCTCTCATTGGGGCTAGCCTCTCTTTCTCATTTGGGACCAACCTCTCTCCCACATTGGTGGCCAACCTTTCTCTCATTAGGATCTAGCCTCTCCTCTCTCTAGTTGTGCATGTGGTAGATACAAAGGCATGTGCATGAAGAAATAGAGGCTGTGAATGATGTGTCTGCAGCACACAAAGAAAACTACAGTAGCATCTCTCTTTCTCTTCTTCCTTCCCCAGCAAACAATGGTGGATAGAACCATGAAGCATAATGGTGGTTGGCATTGAAATAAATCTCCCTCTCTCCCTCCCTTGATGGCTATGAGTAGTATTGGTTGTAGTAGCATTTATGAAGAGGAAATATGAGATGATGATGGTTAGTGGCAACTTGCAATTGTAGTGATAGTAACACCTAAAAATAGTTGCAACACATCCTTATGTAGTGAATTTTTTGTTCTTGCTACCACAAGGGTTTTCTATTTGGCAATACTCGCAAATGACAACAGTTGGTGGTGGAATCTATCTCTTTCCCTTTTCCTCTCTCTATAGATCTAAACAGGTGATTGTAGTAGGGTTCTCTCTTTTTTTTCCTCTCTTTGGAAATGGTAAAATTACAACAAGAAGCCTTCTTAGGTTTTCTACCACCAACGGCAAGTTGCGTGACAAGTGATGATGTGGCATGTGATCGTGGAACACCAAATAGATCTCTCTCTGTCCCTTCCCAATGGCTATGAGTAGTGTTGGTTTTGATGGTGTCTGCAACGATGAGATGGCACAAACAAGTGGTAGTAGTGGGGGACTAGGGAAAAATTTAAATTTTCTTGCTACCTACTATGTTTTCATGAGGTCTTAAATTTCAAGACAGTTGTTCAATTTGAATTCTCCCCAACTTTTCAGTTTAATTTATTTTGTTTTGAAACATCACATGGCCCTCTTGAGTTGAGAATATTCATGGGTTTCCATACCCATATAGGAGGTGCCCTTGGCAATAATCTCCTCAAATGAGTTCAAGTTTCTCCTCAATGTTGGTGGATCCAAAATTTATGCATCAATATGTATGTATTAGGTGGACTTTATCATGAAGAATAAATAATTATCAAGAATTATATTACCTCAATCATTGCAATGGAAAGAATTATTTAACACTAGTTTTGATTTTTATCTTCAACATGAAATTCAATTATGAGTAAATCAATTTTGGAATTTCATTGATTTGAAAAAGAAAAAGATTCTCTTAGCCAATATTACATATATAGCCAAACTAGTTAGTAATTTAATTTTATTTATAGATATTAACACTAGTGAAAGTTACCAAAATTGTCTTATTTTTCTAAATAATTAAGGTTTTAAAATATTTATTTTAGATTTGTATTGGTTTGAATTTTGAACTACTAGAAACACTATTAATATGTGTTGTTTTTTCCTTTCACAATACTAGTAGCAACACCATTGAAAGTGAGGAATTATTAAAATATTTTTTTCACTCTCCCACTAAATAAATCAGTAGATAAACACCATCCAATCCATCAAACTGTCAAGTAGGTGTAGCTATAAATAATCTTTTAATACATTTATTACTTTAAGATCATGATCTATGGTGATAACTGTTAAGGTGTGCAACTATACATGATGGCTTAATTTTCTTTCAACTATGCATAATGGATTCATTTTCATTCTTCCCAAACATTTACAAAGCCTTTTGAAAATTACATAGTTGACATGATACATGATAAGATTTAATAATATTTTGGATATGTTTAATTCTATATTTGATATGGCTAATTACTATAGACTTTTTCATGAAAAACAAATAATTATGGTCTTATGTCCAAGCTACTCCAAGATATGAAATTTTTTATTAGAATGATTTTGGCTAAGATGAATTATTTTGGTTAAGAAGCAAAATACAAATAAGGTGGACTTTGTCACAAAAAAATGAGTAGGATCAGAGCTGAACTTTTTTACAAAAACTATGATAGCTATGTATTTGGTAGATTATCATGGTATATAAATAATTATCAAGAATTATTAGCTCTACCATTTCTAGGGCAAAAATTATTTAATACTAATTTTGATTTTTATTTTAAACATGAAAATTAGTTATGAGTAAATCAATCTTAGGATTTCATTAATTTGAAAAAGAAAAAGATTCTTTGCCAATAATAAATATGTAGATAAATTGGTTAATAATTAGCATTGGTGAAAATTATCAAAATTATCTTATTTATTGAAATAATTAATGCTTTTAAATCATTTATTTATATTTTTATTGGTTTAAACTTTGAACTAGAAGCAATGTTGTTAATATGTGTTGCTTTTTCCTTTCACAACATTGGTAGCAACATCCTTGAAAGTAGGGAACTATTAAAATTGGATTCTAAATAGTGAATATTCTTTTATACATAGATAATACTACCTTGATTTCCACTACTACAAAAGGTATGTAAAATATGTTGATAATTTTAGAAAATTATTGTTGTTCATTTAGTCTTCAATTCAATGTAAATAATACCAAATTGATGATCTAGGATACAAAAAATAATTTTTATAATTTCAATTTTGGAGGTACCAATATGTAAATAGTATATTTTTAAAAATATTTAGGTCTAATTTATATGAACAATTACATATGGGGGAAGTGCATCAAAGAAAAAATAACAAGATATTTCAACACTCTATATGCTTTCAAAAACAAGTACAAAGATTTAGGCCTTTATACTTGGAAGGTCATAAAAAAACTTTTTTTAACTGTCATCTATCCTATGGACTCAATGCTAAACTTTAAAAAGATATTGAAAGAGTCCAAACATTTTCTTCTCAATGAGTTTAAGGTAAAGATACAAATATTTTATTTAATTTTTGTAATGTGAACGCAATTTATGACCTTTAGAAGTAGAAGCCTTGTGCCAATTCATTACATACACTCATAGCTTGGATATCTCAAGCCAAGATAAATTCTTTAAAGAAGTTCTTGAAGATTTGAAAGAATATGATTAGTATTGTCTATGATGTAATGATTGGGAAAATGAAATATCTCTTACGATGATGTACAATAAGAACTTAAACATATGTGCCAACTAGTCAAGAAGAAGGTTTTAACACAAATATAGACTAATGCAAAAGGTAAGAGGTAATTTTATTTAAACCATATTAGATTTAATAAAATAGATGTAGAAGCTCACTATGTCTCAACTATTATTCCCAGTAAGTATTAGAATGTTATTAGCAATATTTTCTTAAGCTCTCATGGTGATTGATATTTGTACTCCAATTTCCTTGGTGGATGGCATGGCATTATTTCATAGCCACAGAATCCCACTAGATTTCCAACTCATTCCATGGTTCTTATTAGTCATTGAATGAGAAATGGGTATTCCCCAAGAGCATTCGCCTCTTTATCCAAGCTCCGTGTATACAAAAAGGAGCTTACTTTACCATAGCCATGAATAAATTCATGTTCAATGATAAGTATGGGTATAAGACTATCGCTTATAATTTACATGATCCTTGAAGCATTATCAATCTTCATTTACATGGGAAGGAGGTCACTTTAATAAATTTGAAGGATCAGATGCATCAAAAACATTTGGATAAGTGTAAGATTATGGCTTATAATTTGGATAACTTAGACTCCAAATTTGAAAAGTATCCTTCACATGGATGAGCACATTATTTATCCTTGCACAAATATTGTTAATTCTAAATGACACATTTGTTTGAAACATTAAATGAAAACTATAGCATTACTAGAGTTTCATCCATGATCATACTATTCATGACATGGACGAAGTGTGAAAAAAAGATTATGTGAGAGGTAGCAAGGTTGATGATGGCCTGCTACCTCCCCCATAGTTTGGGGACCATGGGGGTGTAAGGAGTTGTCCACTCCTTCTATTTTTGGAACGATACTGGTGTTGCAATTCCATGCATTCATAAGAGGAGGCTATAGTCTTCTTCATTACCCCACTTGGTAGGACCTTGCCTAGGAGGATTGTGTAGTTTAACTCTAAGTTGGGGTTTAAATTGGGTGTGTTATGGGACATGCTAAGGGATGTTGTGTGTGCTTGTTAAGAGCATGACACTAACTAGTAGCACATGGTGATGAATATAGAGGGTTCAATTGGTAGTCTCTTGTTCACATGTTATGCATTTGAGATACATGAAAGACTAATTAGGTCACATGTTAACACTAACAGTTTGTTTTTTGGCATGTGTTTTAGAATTATTGAAAGTTGAGGTGTATTCCTCTTGAGTTCCATCCCCAATCTAAATTTGCTCTAACGGACTCTTAGGGTGCTAGACAATTGGTAAGGGAAAACATTGCTATAGATTATATCAGAGCCTTAAAATATTTGTCAATGAAACTTATTCAATAAAGGGGTAGAAAGAGTTTGTGATTTTTAAGGTTTCCATTTACAACTTCTACTAGTCTCTTGTTCCTTGTGGGTGACCTTGTGAAAGGTTCTTCCTTTTGCTAAGATAGAGCCTCCTCAATTTAGTGAAATGTTCAAGAACAAGGTCAACTTGAAGGTTGATGTAGAACTTGGAAAAGATGAAACTAAGTTCTAGAATCTATGAGACCACGCTAAAGTTGTGGATGAGGCCTTAGCCTACCTTGGACCAGAGAGTGTGGATGTGATCCATTATGTTCTTAAAGAAATGGATTTTCCATAGGATAGAAATAGGATAAGTAGGACATGCCCTTCCACTCTTTAGAAGATAGATTCTAGATCTGCCAAAGGTGGAAATACATTCAAATTGATTTAGCAACATATTCATCCTATAGGTATTCCTCTAGAATTGATTTAGAATTCCATCCCAACTTCTCAGTCATCCATGTATGCTTGCCATAACTCACCTCACTAGTGGTTTCCATGTTATGTTGATTCTTAAATAGATTCTTCCATGTGGGTTTTTAACTTTTCATAACCATTAATTAACTATGGGGC
>MNCI01015722.1:376913-402064 GCA_015680685.1 Gnetum montanum | reverse complement strand
ATAGTCCTAGGTAGTGGAGGTTCCTAAGGTTCTGAAAGACCTTTGCTAGCTTTGGGTATGTGCAATGGCTAAGGCAGCTATGGTTGTCTTGTTGTGGCTAAAACCTTCGATGGAAGGTGGAAGGCATCTAGTAATGCCTTTAGTTTCTCCTCCTTACTCTGGGGATCATCCACAGTTCACGTGACATCATCAATGTGGGCTAAAATGGGGATATCCCATAGATAGGGCATTACTAAAAATAACTCCTTAACATTAACAAACCAAGCAGCTAATTGTTTATGTTCAACATCGAACTCCCTGACTACATTTTGCAACTCCTAGTAGTCATTCATCCTTTTGGCATGGTTCTCAATAGCATATCTCTAATCAGTGTATTTTCCCTTGAGAACTACCAATGTAAGCTTTTTCTTGGTGTCCTTGTGGTGCTTGAACTCGACCTTATACAATAAGTACAAGCTAGCCACTTACTTCTCTAGTTCTGACTATGATCATCCGGCAATCAACATAGCCAGATTTGCATATCAAAGATTGGCAAGCTTTATGTATTCTATCATCTTCTCAACCACCTCCACTACTATCTCCTATCTTTGGTGCTACATCACTAGCACTGTTGGCTCCTCACCTTTTTCCAAGAACACTAAGAAGGTTGCAGTGTTCCCAAAGATTTCTAAGAGTGGCTACTATTCTACAAGAGATATTGTGAGCTCTCTAGCACTAGGATTTGACCTCATAGATAATTGCATTCATTGAGCTAAGAAAATGGATCCACCTCCCTCCATTAGGCTAACTGTTTGGGCCATCTCGTTTAGGTGACTCATAATTGACCAGTACACAAATGGGTGCTTTCCACTCATGTCTGCTTGTTGCTCTTGTTCATTCAAAAGCCATTCTTAATATTCGTGCAACCATTGGGCTATTGTAGTGACATCTAGCATAGTTGTTTGAGTGGTAGGTGGAGGTGATGGTTGTTGCTCCTCTTCCTAAATGGTCATTGTAGGCATCTTTTCTTTCATCATCTCCACCCAATCAGTAATTGGAGCATGCTTGATAGCATCATTTGTATAATGGACTATTCCTCCCCTACAACAAAGTTTTTTTGATGAGGCATAGGAAGAGGAGTGCCTTCCTTCCACATTTATTTTCTTTAAATCACTTCTCCATCTCCAAATAGATTAGCTATGGAAGGTTGAGAAGGAATCTCCCACTCATAGCAGCACACACAAGGGCAAAAAAGGTAGTGATTTTGTTGAGCTTCACTGTGGGATTTAGGTGGAAAGTTACAATCATGTAGTGGATTCTTTTTGTTGATCTCAGCATGTCAAACTCCTTACAGTTGATACTCACACCCATTCCTTTTTTATGCTAGGTTCTTCCTACATTAGAATCTCAACGAGATTTGCCCCTATTTTTGGCAACCCAAGCACTTTAGTAATGGCCTGCATCGAGTAGGACACTGAGAGGTCCTTGATTTTGACCATTGAACTAGCCTGCTTGCTATTCTAGAATAACAATGTCTCTCCCATGTACCACTCCCCAGTGAAAGTGATAATTGGCCACATAGGAGAGGTCTTCAGTTGGTCCTATACTTCTTTAGGTGCTTACTCCATGAAGGAACCAAAGTTTAACTCTTGAAGCACTATTTTTTGGACCTTCCTTAATCTAATTTTATTTAGGTAGGCTTCTATCAAGGTCACCTCAAGGTTTTCTTACTAAGCTAGTGCCTCATTCTGGAGGGAATGTTCTGTTGCTACTATTGGTTCTATAATTTTACAAATAGATTCTGCCTTGGCCTCTTCCTTAAGAGGACTTGTGGTGTAGATTGCAAGTGGTTCTTCTTAGGCTTATTCTTGGCCCCTTTCCATTCTTGGTTTTTTCTTCCTTTGTTGAGATGGTCCTCTTTCCTGTGTGTGCTTTCCTTTCAGTGCCATCTATGGTCACAACACATTCATGGATTAGTAATTATAATGTGTAACTTTGAATATTTGAGTACCTTATCTCATCAGTTAGTTACACTTGGCTAAGGTTGGACCATGGTAGATTGATTATTTTATTAATTAATTTTTATTATATGTGTCACTAGAGCTTGTTGGAAAGGTTTAACTTCTGTAATTTGGTGTTCAAATGTTGATTTCTTAGTTAAACCTTTGTGGGAGTTAGAAAAATGGTGAAAATTTTTTGGTCAAAAATAGCACATTTTTGCCCCCACAACTAAGAGCTTACCTTCGGTAGCTACAAGGTCAAAGAACGAAGTGATTTGGATAAATGGTTAGGAAGTTATGGGCTTTGGAAGGTTCTAGGCTCTAAAAATTTGAAAAATTCCCTTGGTGTTTGTGAGCAAATGTGAAAATTTTTAAGGGGTTATGCATATTTATACTAGTTTTTATGCTATGTCGACGAGGCCTCGTATACACATCAACTCCATCGACGAGGCCCAATATACAAGGTCCATAGATGAAATTTTCAAATGTGAATATCTTGAAAAATACAAGGAATTTTTGAATGAATTTGGAGTCCATGAAGTCCTAGAAAAGCCAAGAATATGATGAAATCATTGAAGAGGGTCTTTGAAAGCTCAAAAATTGAAAATTTTGATAGACAATGTGTGTATATAAAAAAATGTATAAAGGAGAACATGGTTTGATGCAAAAGATGGATGTACAAAAGATTCTATTTGTAAGAATGCCTAAGGATAAGGTGCTTAATGAGCCCAACCAAGAGATATGTAAGTGGATCCTCCCCATAGTAGGCACATGCCTTGTTTGCCTTTGCATAACCTCAATCTAAGGAGTCTATGGGCCCCATAGGCGATTAGCTACATATTTCTTATCGAACCATCGTTTAATAATTTGCTGATGACCACATATTTTTGATCACTTTAACCCTTTTAAGCTCTAGATTCCATATGTCGTATGTTTATGATATTAGATGCCTATCAATTGGTAAGTAGTCTAAGAGGAACTAATATGTATGAATCTGTAAATTTATTGGCAATATGTATTTTTATCAATACACTAAATCATATGGTGTAACCTTGATTGATTCTTTATAATGAACCCTATTGGCCCAAACCTGCCCATTTTAGTTGTTCATGCCAAGTTCATGGGTTTTGGGCTATCATTTTTGTAATCCCATCTAATATAATTTTGTTGAAATATTCAGCCAAACCGTCACCCTGTGGATAATATTCAGTTACCACCTTGATAATGATTTTGATGAATCACATTGGTTTCATCTGCTCTGACATTGGGTATCCAACGTCGGAACCTAGATGCAATGTAGGATATCTGACATCAAGGAGTATACATTGGCCTATAAATATAGCACATGGGCTCCTAATTTGGCATGAGTTTTTGATAGTTTTCAATCAAAGTAGCAAAGCTCTTGTAGTTTATTTTCTCAAGAGTTAGAATATTTTTTAAGTGCCAGTAGAAGGAATCTAAGTGTGTACAATTCTTTATTCGAACATTGATGTACCTAAGCGTAGTAGTGTGACGAGAATAAAAATAAACTCTTTTGAAAATCCTTACAACACTGAGAATAAATTAATGTTTTCTTTAATGCACTTTACTTTACTGCATTTCAATTAAGCAATTAATTTCCAGTTGTAAATGAACACAAGCATGACCGCTTTAAGCATACATATAGTACTTGGTAACCTAGCAACACGGTAGCCCAACAACACTATATGTGTTCAGGATGTGTTTAGGAAAGTGAGGTGATTACTTATGTTAGGCTAGCTAGGCAATAGATGAATTAGATCTTCAATTACTTTACCTTTTATTCTTGTTATAGGAGATCAAATTTATAAAACATAAAAGATAAAAAATCATGTACCTTAATTACACTTAAACCATACCCCTAAGCTTCACAATTGTAGTTGGGAAGATAACAAACATTCTCAATGTCCATTTCACTTCCTAGAAGAACTAGTGTACTAGAGAACTATAGGTCCACAGAATTTGACCAAATCACGTGAAAATGCCTTAGTGATTCATACAGTTGGGTGTAGGGGTACCTCGTTGCTCATCAGTGGTGCCATTGTCGAGGACATTTTAGTTATTTTGTGTGCTATCTAGGACCTAGTGAAAATTATTTAAATCATTGCAATGAACCTTAAAGTCATATCACATCTTAAGATTACTACAATAATATTTAGAAGCACACTATGTTTTTTATTTTTCTAACATAAAATGTTGGCTTCTCACAGGAGTGATTCTCTATCCAACTCTAATAGAGCTTATCAACCAGTGCTTCAACAATATCAAATTGTATATGCTCATCCTGATGAGTATGTACCAAATTTCACCTTCATCCTACATCAAGATGAATAGCTGTGATGGCGTGACATGGAGGGCAACATTGTGTTGCTGCCCGATCAATCTATTTTTGCAATGCTCCAACAAATGCTTATCCAATGAGGTCTCCAAGAACATCATGTTGAGTATGTTGTGTAAGATACTGATGCCAAGGAATATCATCGCACTGAAGTACAACATCTACGGGATTGACAATTAAAACAACATTATGAATCTATGAAGGGAAAAGGACTTAATGATTTTCCATTCTTGTTGTACCAACAAGATGGTGGAGAACCCTTCTCTAGGGGTTTTCCATTTAGTGAAATTCCTCTCTTTGATTTCAGTGAAGGAGGTTAAAGCCAAAACTTATAGTCCACGATTCACAATCCTGGTTCTGGTAAGAATGGATCCAATGACAAAGAAGGATCCAAAGGGGCAAGTCAAGAAAGGGATGAAAACAAGGAACAAGATTATGATCGTGGTTGCGATCACTGAAGAGGTGGTAGCAGGCTTCATGATGGTGCTAGTCCTCCCTCTTCCTCTTCATTGTCATCTTCTTCTTCTTCTAGCTCTGCTCATGATCATAGGAGGCAAGACCATGATGGAGGTAACCAAAATGATCAATGGGATTGAAATGATCAAAGGGACCTTCAGGAAAGGCAAGATCAAGGGCATGGACATTCAAGAGAGGTACATCGTTGTGAATGAAGGGGTAGTAGAGGGCATCATAGGCACCATGATCAAGGCATCGATGAGCCTTTTATTTCTACCCAAAGTATGCTTAATATCATAGAGGCAATATGAATTCCAACAAGGAATGTGAAGGATAGTTGGATTAAAAGGCTAGACCTGAACAATATTCCTCAATTCGAAGGGGGATATAACTTTGATTTGTAGAACCATTTCCAATATTTTTAAGATGCATGTGCCTTGTAGAACATAAAGAATGAGTGGAAAAAACTTAAGTTGTTCCCATGGACACTCATCAAAGAAGCGAAGAATTGGTACCAGTCTTTGAAGCTAGAATCTATCAGATGATGGAGTACCATGCTTGAATTGTTTAATGATAAATATCAAACATACTCTAGAGTGTCCAACTTGAGAAGGAAAATCCAAGGATGGAAACAAGAAACACATGAACCCTTGGATGCTGCCATCAGTCGATACTATTCCTTAATGCACAAATGTTCTAGACATGGTTATTCTTAACTGGATCAACTTCATCACATTGTAGATGGGCTTCAATTAGAAATGAGGAGAACCCTTGGTGTCTATGCCTAGGGGAAACTATTAGAATTAAGTGCTCATAATATATAAAGATTAATCAATCAAGTAGCTAAAGAGGAGGGTGAACTAAGAAAAAGAGAAAGTGTAGACGAATATAACTGTGATCCTTCCATTCACAAGAGGGAGGTTCGATTCTATGACAGTGAGGATGAATCTACATCTGATGAGATGGTAAATAAAAAAACCTTGCCACTCCAAAAATTTCAATCTAAACTTACAACCAAGGTTGGTTGGTTATGGAACTCTATGGATAACAAATTTTAAGCTATTCTAAAAATTGCTAAAGAGTCCAAAGAACAAGGTAGTAATCGTGAGTGCAGGAGGTGCAAGGAAGTTGAACATGCTTATTAAAAAGATAAGGGCAAGATTGCTATGATAAAGGAGGTTACAGAAAGTGAATCAAATGATGATGGTGGGTGTGATATCTATCAGTATGAACATCCTAAGGGATGTTGCCCATCGTGTCACATCTACAAGAGTTTGGGATACATGATTTAAATCCACAACTAACACAAAGAAAAACATCTAGAAGATTACCTTATCCTCAAGGTAATTTTAGGTATTTCCACCAACAATAGCAATATTATCCAAGTGGAGCTCCATTACAACCATATGAGCAGTATCAATAGTGGTAGCAACCACAATCATGGATGCTGGCACCACCAAGGCAACAATAACCTTACCGATAGCCTGATCCATATGGTTACTACATTTAGCAACCCTTGTCTACATGTGACTCCTCCAGTCATGTTTCTACTTTCTAATCATAATACTACCCTTCTGATTATTATTGAAATCATTCTCCACATAAAATAAGGAATGCCACCTCTTACCCTTATCCCCCTCTTGTTCCTACACCTATTCCTCCTTCACCTGCATAGCTACCACTTGCTCCACCTATGCAAGGTGAACTACCAACTCAACTGCAACAACATAATGCTACTAGGGCTCTTAACTTACAACCAATTCATCAATTGGATGGGTCGAATACTCGATCAAAGAAAAGACCTTTCTTTTGATCATGCCCTCAAAGACACCCCCAGTTGACAATACTATTCCTCCATCTTCCTCTATGTCAAATTCTTTTGAGTCCCATTTGAACCAAAATCTGCTTAGGATCCATACCATCATGCCTACTCATACTATATATAATTGGATCTATGCTGGAAACCTTCCAAGGAAATTAGTCAATCTCGAAAGTCCTTTGATTTATTTGCACATTGCTAGGAATGAACTATGTAAGGCTCTTCTCGATCCAAGTTATGGTATCAATTTATTTTCTCATGAGATGTACACTACATAAAACCTGCCTCCTCTTAAGAATAGCAACATAAGATTAGAATTGGCAAACTAGTCCATCACTATTCCATTGGAACTAGTAGAAGACATTGTGATCACTGTCTGTGGATGATCTTATCCTATTGATTTCCTAGTGATCAAAGTGGAGAACTACAAAGGGGATTTCCCAATCATCATGGGAAGAACATGGTTGAGCACGGTTGATGCCAGAATGAACATCAAAGATCTTTCCTTGGAAATATCCAAAGAAGAATGAACATCAGAGATCTTTCCTCAAGGTGGGGTTCATTTATCCATTGCAAATAGTGAGTGGGTTAGTCCACTCGTAATTGTGCTAAAGAAAGGTGGCAAGTGATGGGTCTGTATCAATTTTCAGCTACTAAATATGGCAACATTCAAAGATCATTTTCTATTTCCATTTGTTAATTAGGTGCTAGACATGTTATCTGGGCATTGCTACTATAGTTTCCTATATGGTGATAGTGGCTATATCCAAATTCAAATTACACTAGATAACCAAGCCAAGACAACATTCACGAGGCCTTGGGGGACTTTTGCATATCACAATATGCCCTTTAATCTATGTAATGCTCTTGCTACATTCCAATGCTTGTTTCTAAGCATTTTCCAATAGCAAATTAGTAGTGGTGTGGAAGTCTTCATGGATGACTTCTCCACTAATGGAGGTACATTTGAGCTAGCCCCTAATTGCCTTGAGCAAGTGCTAAAATGATGTGTTGAAACCAACTTGTAGCTCAATTGGTAAAAGAAGTCAGCTAATGTTATAGGAAGGCATTATGTTGGGGCACATAATATCAAAAGCAGGAATTGAGGTAGACCCTAAGAAAATAAGGGTCATCCAAGAAATAACCCACCAACTAGAAACTGTCAAAGATGTTTGATCATTCCTTGGACATACTGGCTATTGCTGGTGATTGATAGAGAATTTTTATAAGATTGCAAAGCCATTAGAGGAGCTAACAAAGAAAGATTCTTCCTATGTCTCGACCGTGGAATGTGAAAAAGCATTCCAATAGCTGAAAGAGAAACTTGTAGAAACTCCAATCCTACAAGCACCTTGGTCCAGACCATTTCATATCATGATAGATGCATCAAATTATGCCTTTGGAGCCATGCTTATGCAGTTAGATGACAAGAAACATCCATACTACATTCACTACACTAGCCGAAGCATTGTGGGTGCATAACGAAACTACACCACTATAGAAAAAGAGTTGATGGTAGTGGTGTTTGTTCTAGAGAATTTTAGGCATTATGTGCTTGGATACAAGGTGTTTGTGCACACAGACCATAGTGCCATCTACTTCTTGATGAAAAAGCCAACGGTGAGCCCCCAGTCATATGGTGGCTAGTGATCTTGCAAGAATTCAATTTTACAATGGTAGATCAAAAGGGCACTAAGAATGTGATTATTAATCACTTCTCTCGGTTGTGATGGGCTAATAAAGAGGAAGAAAATCCACTATCTAATATGTTTTCTGATGAACTCCTCTTTGTCGAGGCTATAACTGAATAATCGCTCAATGATTCTAAATGGTATAATGGCATTCTCACCTATCTTCTCACCCAAGAGATGCCATAAGGGTTGGACCACCAAAAGAAACAATAGTTTCTTCATTAGGTAAAACACTTCATGGAGATCAATGGACACCTCTATAAGGTGTGCACCAATGACCTGGTTCATTGGTGTGTCCCTGATGTTGATCAACTACGTGTTCTCCAAGATGGTTATGAAGGTCTTTATGGAGGACGCTATGCTAAGAGACACCACCATTAAAATCCTGATGGTAGGGTACTATTGGCCAACAATCTTCAAGGATGCTCACCATTACATCCACTCTTGTGAACAAAATGGTGGAATGACTACTCGAATGGAGGGACTGCAGCAATGGATTCAATCACTAGAAATCTTCAACATTTGGGGATTTGATTTCATGGATCCCATCATTTCCATGTCAAATGGAAAGGTGTACATCATAATCGTTGTTGATTATTGTATAAAATGGACAGAAACAAAAGCTGTCATTGATTGTACATCATCTACTATTGCTCGATTTGTACAAAAAAATGTTGTAAATAGGTTTGGTATGCCACATGCATTAATTTCTGATTATGAAACTCACTTTACAGGCACTACTTTTCAAAAGCTCATGCAATGCTGGGGGGTTGAACATAAACTCATAACACCCTACACCCCCAAGACAATGGTCAAGCTAAGGTTACCAATAGGGGAATCACAAGGATTCTAATAAGAACTATTAGCAAATACGGAAAAGATTGGAGCACAAAAATCAACTATGCCCTTTGGGCCTACCACTCAACATGGAAACTTCCTATAGGCTATTCTTCCTATGAGCTTATGTACAAAAAATTAAATACTTCCTATTCAATCTGAGCTCTGTACACTTTCAACAACCTGCGACCTTGACCTTGACTTGAGTTTAGCACAAAAAGAAAGACTAATGAATCTCAACCTACTAGACAAAAATTAATTCGTAGACCTATCATCTAATGAGTTACACAAGACCTATAACAAAAAGCACCATGACCTTAAAATTAGCAAAGTCAAATTTCAACCAGGAGATAAGGTTCTCTATTGGAACCCCACACATGTACCTCAACAAACTAAGTTTCAAACATTGTGGAAAGGACCTTACATCATTTATAAGACTTTTCCTTCTAGGGCCATGATGATCTACAAACTTGGGAGCCCAAATAGGAAACAACTGGTCAACATCCAACAAATCAAACCTTTCCAGGAGCATAAGTCAGAAAATACAACAAATGCCTCATCGGATGGACAATCACGCTCCATATTTCAGATCTCCTCCTTTTAAATTAGTGGTGGGGAAGATGGCCACCAAGTGGCTCCTTTATTTTTCAATTTTTTATTTTACAACTTTTTATTTTACACATTATTTATTTTACATCTTCTTGTTTTCATGTTATAAATCTTTTCTAATTTTCTATTTTACACCATCGTTAGTACATTTTCTATTTCTTGAATATTTTACATCTTCTCTTATATTTTATTTTATTTTGTTTTGTTTTTATTTTTGTGTGAATTTCTAACTTTTTGTTAATAAGTGCCAGTACAATAGTAATGCATTGCTTGATGGTGGTATGTATTATTTTGTTATTTGATTATTGGTGTCTGGTTTTTGGCTTTAAATTTTGTTACAGATGATTAGGACATGGTTTCTTTTTTATGCAAAGTAGTGAGTCCACAACATCCACCCATCCACAAACTCTATGGTATTCCTTGTTCTGGAAATGTGACAGTCCCATTTCATTAATAAAACTTTAATAAATTTGTGACTTTGGTAGTTTTTGGAATTGGAAACGATTCAAAGGTTTGAACAGGGTGTGGCTTCAAGGGGATTCGATATTCTTTGTAACTTTTTGTTTGCCTAGGTGCATGTGTGTTTTCATAGGTTTCTTACCATTCCATGTTAACCAATAAAAGGAAGTTGAATAAGTCTTTGCATGGTGTGGTTCTCATAAAAAAAATGATGAGAATTCAAAGCACACCCCTTAGAAAAAATAAATGCATACATATTTGCATGGTGTGGTTTCCATTTCAAAAATGAAAAAAAAATATGATGGGAATTCAAAGCACACCCCTTAGACAAAATAAATGGGCTACAAGCACTGGTTATGGGACTAGTCCCCTCTAACTAAGGTCCTTCCTCACTTCCTACTTCTCTTTTCTTCTCTAATAAGGAACAATGGTTATTTTGTGGGAGCACTCTTATGTCTTAGGGGATGAATCGATCTTAGAATGATGATGTGAAGTCACTAAACATGGTTGGTTTTGGTCTAGACTAAGGATGGATCCTATCAAGTCATTTAACCACAAAATCCACAAGGGACTTCATGTGACCTTAATTGGGAACTTCATTTCACATACTCTCTCATCCATATATGCTTTCCATGTCTCACCTCACTACCAGTTTTACGTTCTTGTTCGATGTCTTAGTTTGATGTGTTGGAATTCTTAGTTAGTTTCTTCTGAGTTTTTGTACTTAACCTTTTGTAATCATTAATCATCCATAGAGCTCATGGACTCTTTGGTTTGAAGTTAATCAAGGTAATAAAAGGCTTGTGCTTGCTTGGGAAGGACCCACTTGCATATCATTTGGTTGGGTTAGTTAAGTTCTTTATCCTTAGACACTCTTACAATCAAATCTTTTTGCTTACCCCATCAATGACATCCAATTGTGCACACCTTGACAACATTTTTTAGTGAACTTTTCTTTTTATTGTTGTGAATTCTTACACCCTCTTCAAATATTTTCCTATGTTGAATTTCTTTAAATGTAATGGACCACTTATCTATTTTACCCTATTTGTCAGCCTTCTTGCTAACACTACTAAAGGAATTAATCTACCACAATCACAACCTAGTTGAGTGTAACCACAGATGACATAAGGCATTTAACAGCTATTTGCGACACATTGCATACTAATTCATGATTTTGTTGTGATTGTAGTGGGACACATGGATTGGAAGAAAGACTATCTTCACCAAGGATGATGCAGCAATACCACACAACAAGGACCATTCATGATCATTAGATCTTCTCCCTCAGTCTTCAGTTGCTAAGAGGTGTTGGATGTTAGTGCTATCTTGGGTGTTCCTTTATCTTAACATGGACATCCAATTTTGTAAAAATTGTAACTCTATACACTTGGGCACTCAGAGTTTGTTGTTCCATTTGAGTCAATTTGTACATCAGTCAATAATCCCATACTTACCCAATATTTTGTAGAGAACTTGGTCCTCGTCTTTTTCACTCGAGGATGAGTTTTCATTTAGTTGTGTGGTTATGATGAATCACATTATTTTCATCTACTCTAACATTGGGTATCCAATGTTGAGGGGTATATGCTGACCTCTAAATATAGTACTTGGGCTCTCGATTTGGCATGAGTTATTGATAGTTTTTAGTCAGAGTAGTGAAGCTCTTGCAATTTATTTTCTCAAGAGTTAGAATATTTTCTGAGTGCCCATAGAAGGAGTCTAAGTGTGTACAATTCTTTGTTTGAACACTGATGTACTTAAGCATAGCAATGTGATGGGAATAAAAATGAACTCTTTTGACAATCCTTGTAGCACTGAGAATAGATTAATTTTTTTAAATGTACTTTACTTTACTACATTTTAATTAAGCAATTAATTTCCAGCTGTTAATGAACATAGGCATGACCACTTTGAGCATACATATAGTACTTGGTAGCCCAGCAACGCTTAATTTTTGGTAGCTCAACAACACTATATGTGTTCAGGATGTGTCTAGGAAAGTTGGGCAGTTATTTGTGTTAGGCTAGCTAAGTAGTAGATGAATTAGATCTTCAATTACTTTACCTTTTATTCTTGTTATAGGAGATCAAATTTATAAAACCTAAAAGATAAAAAATCATGTACCTCAATTATACTTAAACCATACCCTTGAGCTTCACAAGTGTAGTTGGGAAGACAACGAACATTCTCAATGCCCATTTCACTTCCTAGAAGAACTAGTGTACTAGAGAACGATAGGTTCATGGAATTTGACTAGATCACGTTAAAATGCCTTAGTGATTCCTATGGTTGGGTGTAGGGGTACCTTGCCACTCATTAGATGTTATGGTCTCTAGCCCAATTTGTAAACTCTATGGAGATGAAGGTGGGCCCATTGTTGACTACTAAAGCATAAGGATACCCATATGTTGAGATTATATAGTTTTCTAAGAAGTGAATGACCTCACGAGATGATGTTGCTTTAGTTGCTTTCACCTCTACCCAATGTGTACAATAATCAGTGGTCATCAAAATAAATTTATGTAGGGTAGTAGACAAAGGATTGATTACTCTAATAAAATCTAAGGTCCATTGGTTAAATGGTCTTGTTTCTATTATAGGTTGTAAAGGAGCTAAACTCTTGGGATGTTTACCCTTAAATATTTGACATGAACACAAGTTCTAACCAAGTTGTGATCATCATTAATCATAGTAGGCCAATAATAACCAACCCTCACAATTTTATGAACTAACAAGCAGTACCCTATAAGTCCTTCCTTGTGAAGTTGTTTTAGAGTATTGTTAGCTTGTTCTTGGTCCAAGCACTTATGGTATATCCCTTGGAAGTTCTTTCTGAATAGTTCATCGCTTATTAGAGAAAAATTAAAACATTTGATATTAGAGCTTTCTCTTATATCTAGGTAAATCTAAGGGACAACAATGGAAGGTGAAATAAAATTTGATATTTCCATACCATGGATCACATAATCAATTGGGAGAAAATGGGATATCATTTTCCTCATCGATGGATAATATGTGAAGAGGAATTGGTTCTTTATCTTTAGGTGCATTGCAATTTTTGAAAGTTGAAGCTTTAGCTATTAACTTGTTAAGACCAATCCCTCTAACTAACTTTGCTACCTTCCATTGAATGTTATATTCTTGGAGCTTCATAAACCATTTAACACATTTTTGCTAGGGTCTTCTAATTTAGTTAAAGTAATGTTGGCTAGGTTAGGGACAACAACAAAGATTTTTGAGTTTAACAAGTAGTAGTAGAGCTTCTTTAAGGCTTTTATTACAGCATATGATTGCTTCTCTACCAGTCAGTATCTTAATTCTGCATCCTTTAAAGGTGTAGACATGAAAGCTATGGGTTTCTCACCTTGATCATTTATGTCTTGGTCAAGATAGCAGTGGCAATAATGTTGCTAGAAAAGGCATATAAGTAGAAATAATTGTCATACCAAGGAGAAGCTAGGATAGGGGTATCTATAATAGCTTCCTTAATAGTAAGGAAAGCATTTTTTCTATCATCTATCCAATGCATATTACTATCTTTCTTAAGCATATCATTCAATGGTCTAACTAATTCAACATAGATAAGAATAAATAGTCTAACAAAGTTAATCTTTCCAAAGAAAGCCCTTAGATCAATCTTAGATAAAGGGTAAGGTACTCTAAAATTGCATTTACCTACTCAAGATCAATTACAATCCCTTCTTTGGTCACTATATGACCCAAAAATTTACCACTTTGAACACTAAAGATAGATTTCTTTGCATTCAAGGTGATGCCAAATCATCTACATCTCATAAAAACATTTCTAAGGTATCTAAGGTGCGTACCTCGATCTTTGGAGAAAATAGTTAAGTCATCTAAGTAGATAATAATGAACTTTCTAATTAGCCCCTAAAATTTTTTTTCCATGGCTCTTTGAAAGGTAGAGCCAATGTTTATGAGGCCAAAGGGCATTTTAGTGAATTGAAAGGTTCCTCATTTTGTTGTAAAAGTTATCTTGTACTATTGTTTCTTATGTACTAAAATTTGGTTATATCCTAAATACCCATCCAAAAAGGAATACATTTGCGTACTGTTCATGATTTGCAATAGCTCCTCCATAAGAGGAAGTGGATAATTATCCTTGATGCAAGAAGTATTAAGGTTACGAAAATCAATACATAACCCTAACTCCCTAGTTCGTTTCGTAATAGTCACTAAGTTTGAGATCCAATAGGAGTGTCTTATTGGGTAAATTATTTTGGATTCTAGGAATCTATCAATTTTTTCTTTCATGAGGATCTCAATCTTTGGATTCATAGGTCTAAGATTTTGCCTAAATGGTTTTGTTTCTGGCCTAAGGGGAATAGTATGTGTCATTACTAATGGATTAAAAGTTCTAAAGCCTTCATAAGTCCAAGCCATAACATCATTAAATTCATGTAGTAAGTCAATGAGGCTTTGTCTTTCGTCTGGGTGTAAACAAGCTCCTATTTTGATAGAGCATTTTTTTCCTCTATTTTGAATCTAAATTGTTTTGGTTTGAGCTAATGTTTGCCAATTAATATTTTTGGATAAGTCTACGGTCTTGGTGTGTAGGTCATTAACTAAGGCTTCCCTAACTACAATTTCAGGAGATATCTTGTTCAAGAACACAACATCCTTGGATATGTCTCCTTGATCACTAAATTCTCCTTTAGAAAATAGAAATTTACAAACATGGTCATTATTGTCAAACACTTGAAAAGAAAAGACATTATTAGGGATAGAATAGGACTTCACCTTTTCGATAATAATTTTTGAATCCCAAGCATTATGCTTAAAAGGGACATCCAAAGTGGTGGCCATTTGGGCTAGTGCATTGGGAATGTAATTTTTCTCTCTAGGTACATGTTCAATGGTTATGCATTCATATTCTTTAAAAAGCTCAAGAATGTAAGCTTTATATGCTTTCATGGTGACATCTTTATCATCAAAGATACCATTGGCTTGGTTCACTATTAGTTGGAAGTCACTATAGATTTTAAGTTTGGACAAATCGTAGTATTTAGCTAGCTTGATCCCATGTATAAGTGCTTTATACTTGACCATGTTGTTAGTCATAGGTTGAGTGAAATTGATAGCTTTAAGAATAGGAGCTTCACCAAGAGGTATAAGCATTATTCCTGCTCCACATCCTTTCTTGGAAGAAGCACCATCCACTCTTAGTATCCAAGTATTCAAGTTAGTGAAATCTGAAAAATCAGCCCTCTAATCGAGGTAACAATGATTGTCATCAAATTTTGGTCCATCTTCCAATATTTTATTAGTTAGAATCTTACTTATGTCCTTATCAATTCCTAATGGTGGTGGGTCATCGAAAAGAAAGATTTTTCCATCATGTTGGTAGTATGACAAAGTTTCTTCATACACCTTTTCACACTCCCTAAAAGCTTGATAATATTGAGTAGAATATGTGTATGCAAAAGGGTTTATGCCTAGAGCCTCATCTATATCATCATTCAACAAATATTCACCAAGTCCTAGCTCAACCACTCCAACAAAATGATTGTTGCTTTAATTTCCTGGAGATCTATTTTGTTGATCGAAATTCATTACCTCTTGCTTATAAAAGAGTTCCCTAGGTATAATCATATACTCAGATTTTTCTTTAATATGGATCAACAATTCTGAGAAATCCGACCTAAAGAAGCCCCCAAACTTGGCTCTAAAATTCCTAAATAAGAGCACACCATAAGTGGATGACATGTCAACTACTAGGATATTTGTATAACATGTAAATGTAGGGTATTTTTTAAGTTGTACCTTTACTCCTTTTAATGATCCTACTACAGGTACGTTAAATCCATTGTGTTGAATCACACTTTTAGTTTGTGGTATCATTTATGCCCCTAAAGCCTTACATACATCAAGTGGCATGACACTAATAGTTGCACCGGAATTCATTAAACAATTGTGGACATTCTTTCTAAAATAATCAAAGTGGTTAGGAAGGGAGGTGGTCCTTTTTGCTTGACATAGAATTTTTCACGTTCTATATTAATAGTGTGTTAGGACTTTCTATGAAGTGAACTTGCCTTTCAAGGATTGGGGATTTTTCTCTTTGGGCTTTAGGTGTATGAACTATATCTCGAATCACATCTTTCATTTCGTTAAAGTGCAAGAGGTCATACATTGAAATGTTGGCTTTGACTCTTTTTAGATCCTCAACCAAATCACAATTCCTATGTTCATCTTTGGCTTCTTGTTGAGGTGGGGCTTTTCTAAGTATAGAAGGAGGATTTGGTTGTTGTGGGGTCGTTACTTGGGATGGCCTAGATTGGTTGTTTGCATTATTTTGACTAGGAACTCTTTTGTTCAAAGGTGTGTAGGAATTATTCTTAGTTTGTTGCTATGCGGTGTTCATAATGTCATTAAGTCTATACTAGAAAGTGTTGTGTGGATTAGGGTTTTCTACCATAACTTGTTCTAATGAGAAAACCTCTTCGTTTTTTGTTTCATGAGGTACATTAAGGACCATAATAGGGGTTTTTCCATTTTGTTTCCCTTGGGTATTGTCACCATATAATGCCAAGAATTGAGGACAAGTCTTCTCAAAATGTTGCCTCATGTTCTGGAAATGACAATTATCATTGTTGATTGATGTACTTAACTTTTCTGGTTGTATAGGACCTTTGTTATTGTTTCCTCTTAGCTCAACCACTTCATTGGAAAGTTTCTATAGTGAAGTTAGTATCTAGCTCATCTAGTTTTGTGTTTGAGTTGGGGTTTCAATAGAATTCGACGTCCCAATTGGGTTTATGATGGATTGGATCAAGGCTTTGGATTGGTCATTAGTTAAACTAGTGTTTGATGGTAGGAATGAAGACGACATGGGCCCTTGAGAGTAATTGCTTGAACCTTGAGTTAATTGAAAGGGGGAAAGAGTCTGAGGCATAGCATTACCAATACTCATCATCCCAAATTGTGTTTGGATGTTATTCATAAGGGTTATTTGTTCTAACTCCACGGCTTTAGCCATTGCTCCCTGTATTTCTATTATGTTGGGATCAGATTTGATGACATAAGTAAAGAATGAGTCAATGGTAGAGAGGTAGAAGTTGAGGATACCATCAGGTTGTGAACGCATATCATTTGGCATGTAGGCAACTTGATGAAGGAATCTAAGGTTATAATCCCTCCCATTCTCCCCAGGTAGCTTTCTTAAGCTAGTAAAGTTGCTTGATGCAATGGTAGGGCTTGTGAATTTGTCAAACTGAATCAAACACATATTTTTTAATTCTTGGGATGAGTTAATGGAGGCATTGGGGAACATCAAAAACCATTGGGTTGCTTTAGTCCTGAATGTTATCACAAACACCCTGCATGCCACATCGTTTTGTACAATGTTGTGGATTCATAGTAAGTTTTCAAAATATTATATGTGTTGGTGGACATCACTTGTAGGGGTTGTGGGATCAAAGATCAAGTTTACGTTCTAGAGGGATTTCAGGATGTCATGGTAGTTAGTAAAGTTAAAGGGATTGCTCACCATGGGAGCTAGGGGTTGATGGGCTGCCATCTTAGTTTGAGTTCTCCTAAGAATAGAGCTTGGAAAACGTTAAAGTAAACTATAAAATTGAGTACAAGAAATAAAAATTGGAATAATAAAATATTTTTAAAAATAACACTAAAATGTACTATATTTAAAAAGAAAAAAAAATTTAATAGAAGGAAAGAAAACATTAAAATATGATATTAAAATGATTTTTTTAAAAGAAAAATAAATTTAAAAGGAAAACAATTTCAAAAAAATAAATTTAAAGTTGAATAATTGAAACTACCTTATCAAAGTCAGGACTTAGGTACAGACCGCTAAAATTAGAAATTCGAAAATGGAACTGGAGAGAAAAAGATTTGGGTAACAACAATTTTCAGAAAATGGGAAGTTTAAAAATTAAAGGCCTAAAGACAAAGATTTTTTAAAAAAATTTGACAGGTTCGGGAAATGCAATGTTGACAACAAAATAGCGAGAAGAGATGAAACCAAAAGGCAGGAGAAAGCTCTCCTTCCAACACCAAAAAAGTGTTGATGTGTAAATTTTGGTCACATTAACACCTGGGAAAAACTTGTTTTAAGAGACCATCACCTATGGAAACCAAGAATAGTCTCAACTGGAGAAGGCTATGCGATGTTTTGAAAATAATAAACCAAATAAAATAATTGAAACTTCACATTGAATGTTTTTACAATTTTAAAGTACAATAAAGAAAAATTTAAATTTCCTCTGGTCTTGTTACCACGCTTATTTACTATGGATGCTACTGCAACGTTGCCCATCATTAGATGAGGGAGAAGAAAGATGGATCCAATGTTTGTCACATGGACCGAGAGAGAGAAATATGACTGGTAGCATCACCTTCCATGCCTGCCGATGGTGCAGAAAGAGAAATCTGTCCCTACCATTTGCTTGCCATTTGTGGGTTGCATATGGTTAAGGTTGGCACTGCTGCATGAGGAGAGGCTTCATGTTGCACAGAACAAAAGGAAAAAAAAAAAAAAAAATTAGGAATCACTGTTTGCTCATTAATAGCCGCTGCTCTTGCAAAGAAGAAAGAAACTGCTACCTATGGTTTCCTCTCAGCTGCCTCCAGGATCTAATGGATACCCCTTACGCATCTCTGACCCACGCAGATACGTTAGCTGCTACTGTTGGGCGTCAACGGCTATTGCCATATGCATGTCAACTGATGCCACCGCCATTTGTGCTGCGTTGGTCACCTATCGTCATCAGAGAAGAGGCTTTGCCCCTCGTGTGTGGGAGACTGCCACTGAGAGAGACTTGCCCCCGCCCGTTATTACTAATGAGAGAGACAAAATGCTGCTTGTCACCACCCGTTGTAACCATTGCCATGCTCTCCTGTAACATTCACCACCGGGGAAATGCCCACCGTGATCGTCACCTCCCTGTTCACACTAGCAACACCCAGCACCATCACATAGCTCCCACCATCGTCGTGACGTCTCCTTCTCAGAAGATTTTAACAATAGCCATTCAACAAATTGTCATAAATGCCATTTCCCTGGAAAATGGGAAAATTAAGTAGAGGATTTTGAAATACTTAGATTCAGAGTTTAATTCGTAGATTCTCACTTTTTTTTCTGCGTCTATTTACTTCTTGAGGGTTTGTTTGATGGTTTTGATTCTATGGTTTGACGTCTTCAATTTTGTCTTCGGTCTGTCTTCTTCCAGTTTTGTTTTGCATTATATATTTTCTTTCATTCCATGGTTCTGTGTAATTTTCCTATTTTGCTTTGGGTCTGTCTTTCTATTCGGGATTTATTTACGTTTCTTTGATTGGTTTCTGTTTAGTTCTGTTTTGTTGTGCTGTAATTTTTATCTCAAACTCGTTCTTTTTAAAATGGTTTTCTGTCTGCTTCAGTTTTGTTTTAAGTATTGTTTTCTGTATTCTTTTGCTTTAGTTGGCTTTGTATAATGTATGTTGCCTTTGGTTGTTTCCATTCAACCGAAGAGCAACAAAGGAGTTCAGTTACTTGTCAAGAAGTTATGTATGCAACAAACTTCCACGGGCAGGGACCTGTAGATGAGCAGATGTTTGCTGTTTGCTGTGAGATTTGCTGTGAGGTACCTGGATCACAAATGGTTTCTTAAGCATTGTAAGGATCATTGCTAGCATTTAGTGGATCTTTGAATACTTGCATACTTTGGCTTTGGCCTCTAATAGAATTGGATTCATCCAACATGAGTTCTCCATTATTGATTGTTTTTATTAAATTGTCTTTCAAAGGTAAGTAGAAATCAGTTTCATGACCCATAGTTGATGGTAGTGGTAAAACCTATCTAGGTGAAAGTATTTAGGCAAAGGTGAGTTATCTTTCATAGCTACCGTAGGATCACAAGCTATTTTGCAAAAGCAATCATGTCTTTTCCTAGAATTTTCAGATGCTTGCTTATGCTAAATGCAATTATTTTTAAGCAATGGATTTAAAAGTTTAGAAGATTTCATGGGAAGCTTAGTATATTTAGATTGATCTTTGTATTCAAAGTTACACCTTGTTTGGCTTGAAGTAGAGGAGGTTGATGGTTGGATGGAGATAGGGGGTGTTGATTGTGATGATTTCGATTGTGGTGCTTGAGTTTGTGACTAGTTTCCTCATTTAGGATCCTTAACTACTACAACCATAGTTGTATGCATTGACTATTTAGCATTTTTATCCTTTTAGTATGTTGGTTCTTATAGACTATATAGGTAGGGTCATTACTAGCCTCAACCACTTCCTTAATGTTTTTGATTTGTTAAAATGATTTGCCAAGTATGTACAGATTCAATTAGTAAAGCTTGGATTTGATGAAGTCATTGACTGCTCCTTTAAAGATGGCTAACAAGTGAGGTTTAGAGATAGGTTTAGGAATTTTGTTTAAGGTAGAATTTGATCTTGGGATGAACCTTTGGACTAGTACCAAGGGACCTTGTCTTACTCAATAAGCTACTCTAGTGTGGTGTCTAGCTTCAAGTTGTACTTAAAGTGATTAACGAACTAGATAATTACGTTGTCTAGGACTTGATAGAATTGCTAGGTAATGAATGATACCAATCCAAGGCTTTAATAGTAAAAGACATAGGAAATATGAGTAATATCATGTAAGGCCAAGCCTACAACAAGAGACATTTAGTTTGAAAAGTAGTCACATGAGCATTGAAATCACCATCACCATTGTACTTAGTGAAATTCGAAATAGGAATTCTAGTTGGTAGGTTTATCTGTAGGACATGTGAGCTGTGGGGTCATCTTGGTAGAAGTCCATTATTTTAACAATTTGGGATGTGCTAGTCTTAAACTTCTACAGTTCCTCAAAGAGATCTTATATCATTTAAAAGGCTTGATCTAGGAATTGGGGTATCTCAACTAGTTGAACTAAGTTTGAAGTAGATTCAATAGAAGATCTCTAGAAAGATGGTTGAGTTAGTGAGAATAAGGTCTACAAGTGAGAGTGGATTTATGGGTGTGGTAAAAGGATTGTGGAGTAGTGTGCATAAGGTTTGTAGGTAAGAGTGCAATTGGAACGATGCAGCATCCATAGCTATAATGGATGGATGTATAGAAAAGGAAGACTAGGAATAGTATACCAAATGAGGCTAGGACACACTTATCACATGCAGAATGGATGGTATCATAGTAAAAATGGTATTGGCATGTGAGATTTGTTGAACAGTTTGTGAAATTGATGAGATAGCAAGAATTTGGGGAGGTGGGAGAACTTGAGACAAGTTTACTGTGAATGCATTTGAGACTATATCGTATAGTAGTTCTTCCATTTGCAAGTCAGCCTCAAAGAAACTGCCTAAAACAACCTAGTCACCTTGACTTTGGTTTTGAACTATGTCTTCATAAGCTATGACTTCCTCATTAGTGTCGACAAGTTGAGCTAACATAATGATATAGAAAAATGTGAGCTTGATTTCATTGTAGTAGGAAGGAATATACTCCTTGTCATCCTTATGAGTTGCCTTAGATTGGTGCTTAGAGTCAAGCTCCTTGTGCGGGTTACATAAACTAACTTGTATCTTAGCATAAGTAAAGTTGTAAAATTCTTTAGTAATATTTAAAAAGATGGGATCTTGGCCCAAACACCTAAGGAAATGATGACGTTTTATGATAGTGGGATCCTTAGATGGAAGTCAAGTTCTATTCACTTGCCATGTTAACAATGATATAGGATAGAACAAGGAAAGAATAAGTTATGCACATGATAATAACTAAGGATTTCAATGTAAGTAGGTAATAGCATGTACAACTAATAAGAGGATTGGACAATTGAATGACATATTTGTTACAATGTAAGTACGATAACAAGCTTAGTATAGTGGAAATGATACAAAGTAATTTAGGTGACATGTATTATACAACACAATTCTCAAGGTTGTTGAAATAGAAAGATGATGGAATTTTGGTCCAGAAAATGACACTTTAAAACTAGGGTTTTTAGAGGTGCAGCATGAAAGCATAATTGAAGGTTTACCGTACATAGCTATTGTAGTAGGGAAATGACCCTACTATAAGAAATAGTTTAGACAACTCATTTTACATGGTTGTTGGTCTCTGGTACCACCAAGATATGGATACCTCCAAATAGCTTCTATTGGTTTAAATAAGCTAAGTATGGTTAAGCATATTTGACAATGAAAAATCTTCCTTAAAATGTGTTGTCTTATATGTAGCTAATGACTATCTCCTATAGCTATCTCTCAGCACAATTAAAGAAAATCAAATAGCTTCCTTATAAGCATAGCCTTAAATCTTCCATAACTAATATAATGGATGAGCAGTTTTATAGAAGATTCTAATCTTTAATTTTGAGCTATCTGTTATCTAACTACCTTAAGCCAAATCACAAAATTTTTGCTAAATAGAGCAAGAGATTGTAGTAGAAAGAGTATTCAAAAAGCTCAAAATTAAATAAAGATGACATTACTACTATGCTAGACTAATTTAGAATGGCCACTTATAAAAGCTATCTTATTTAACTAGAACAATAGAAATAAGTTAAACCTAAACTCATAGAGAAAATAACCTATTCCAAAATCAATGTTTTATCCAAACATAGCTATGCAATAATTAGGCTAAACGTGTAAGAAAAAGCTATTCAATATAATTTCTAACTAAAAAAATGAAAGCTCAAGGAGATAGATAGAACTTGTTTAGAATGCCATTTAAAAAAATATCCTTTACAAGGGTTTTTAACATCAACCTCCTCTTTTATTAACAATTATTCTATTGGATTTATATAGAAACCTTTGGTAGTTACAATAGTTTCTGAAATTAAGGCCCCAATCATCTCATGTTTTCTTCATATAATTGTAAATTATTGGATAGTTGTTCAACTTCCTCATAAATTTTTCCTATTCTTTATATCTGAAGTCCATTTATTGAAAACTATTGGCATAACCTCCCATGATTAATAAGAACTTTAACATCCCAATTCATTATCAAGCTTCTTTATAATTTCTTCAGTGCTAGATTCTCCTATACGTTATTCTATTATGGAACTATTTATTTCAATCAATGTAGCTCCTACACTAGAACAACCTTGTTCTAATTCTAACTTCTTCTTGGTAGTTTTAGAGGTAGCACTTCCCTTTTAGCTCTAGCTAGATCATATAACTCTTAAGCTTTTCTTTCCTCTAACTAACTTTTTTTTCTATCATTTTTATGAATTTTTTTCTTTGTTTCCTCTTTTCACTTTTTGCTATAATCTATCTTAGTGATGATTTTCTTAAAGCTTGGTAGAGTTAGTTGAGAATAATTTGGAGCTTTTTTACTTCTAGCTTATTCTAACTTTAAATTCATGATGGCTAAGCTTTCCTCTAATTGTGCATTGGCATACTCTTTATTTTCAAGCAGCAATTCTTTAATGGTAATCATTAACTTAAGCTACTCATTCTTTTCTTTTAAACCTTTCATTTCTTCTCATATGATGAATTGCAATATCGGGACTATGATATCAGAGCCTACCATGTGATGTTGGATACCCGATATTGGGGCCTGCTTCCTTTCCTATAAATAAGAGGTATGCGCACTTGGTTTTGCATTAGATAGTTAGATCCTTAGCTAAACTCTTGCCTTTTCTCCCTTCCAGAGTTAGAATTATTTCTATGTGCCCGCAGTAGGAGTCACAAAGTGAATGGATCTTTATTCGAGCATTGTGTACTTGAGCACATCTTGTGTACGATAATAAAGATGAACTTTATGATAAACCTTGCAGCATTCAGAATAGATTAGTTACTGTTAATTACTGTTATTAAATGGTTTCTTAGTTAATTAATGTTCTTTCCCTCTCTCTCTCTCTATATATATATATATATATATCTCTCTCTCTCTCCTAAATAAATACACACAATACTATCACTTCGAGCATGCGTGTAATACTTGGTAACCCAGTAACGATTAGCGTTTGGTAATCTTAATAGTTTGGCACTGGTTTAGGATGTGTACGACAAGTGGGAATGAATGTTGGTGTTAGGATTAGTTAGAACATAGTTAATGAGTAGTTAAGTTAAATTAGTCAATTAGTTATCTCTCTCCTTCCCTATTAGCGCAAGACATAAAAACATAAAAGCTATAAAAATCATATGCCTCAAGCTTACTTAACCATACAATCGTGACATATAGGTAAGCTTGGGAAGACAACGATCAACCAATCCATCCTTGTTCCACAAGGGTGCACAAGCACTTAGTTCTTGGAATTCAACCGGATTGTGCGTGAAATGCTCGTATTCATATGGTTGAGCATAGGGGTACCTCGCCACTCATCATTGGCATTGTTGCCAAGGACTTAGGTGTTTGTGCACTAATTAGAACTTAGGAAATCATTCACATCATTGGAATGAATCCTTAGGGTTGGTTGAGAAAATAATAAATAAGAATACATTACACACTAAATAGAAAAGTATGTCTCCTTTGTACGAAAGTGCCTCGCCACCTAGGTTTGAAATAGGAAACAATTGGTGGCATAATACACATGATGTTGATCTGCTAGTCCCTTAGCAAGTTTGAGTGGTACATATTCATCCCAATGAGTATTTAGCAGACTTCACCTTTAACCTCCATCAAGATGAACAAATTCATTAGCGAGACTTAGAAGGTAACATAATGTTACCTCCCAATCATTCAGTCCCAAGCATGCTTCTTCATACCCTCACACGAATTAGCATGCCATACTTACATACAAAATACGTTGTGCAAGACCATGACTCGAGAGAACACTGTCCCACGGAGGCACAACATCAAAGGGACTTGCAACAAGAGAGACATCATAAGTCTTTGAAGGGTAAGTGGTCCCAACATGTCCCACTTGTCTTAAGTGAAAATGAGGGTGGTGAACCTACCTCAGGTAGTCACCCACACAACAATGTTCCTCCCCTTGACTTTGCCCAAGGGGTTGTATATCAGAACCTTCATT
>MNCI01015722.1:359304-370272 GCA_015680685.1 Gnetum montanum | reverse complement strand
TACTATTCACCTAACCCCTACACCTTAGGTAGTCACCAGTGATAAATCTCTGAACCAGTTTCTGCCATAATCACAACTCAGCCAATGCGCTTCATATCGATGCAAGGTATCAACTGCATTGTGGTTTATCTATCCTTGCTCATTTGTAATTGTGTTGTGTGTGCAGATGGTGATCATACAAACAATGGATTGGACATGGAGGAAGCACTCAGGATGGACTGGAACTGGAGCATTTACGAAAGGAGCAAGTTTGGTGGCATAGTTATGGATAAACAACGGAAGGCACAATCTCGACATTGGTGGAAAAACACTTCATCTTCTCTCTCTCCTTTTCTTTAAGCTGCCAAATAAGGCTTGGATGTCGTTTATGTACAAGTGTTCACCACAATGGTCATGAACACTAATGTTGTAATATGCTTATTGATCCATTTACTGGACACGTTGACTCTGTCATCCCATTCCACTGTCAGTTGTCAAATAGTTAATAATCCCATACCTTCCTAATATTTTGTAAGGAACTCAAGGACAAGTTTTCATTTAGTCGTGGGGGTATGATGAACCGTAATATCGAGATTATGATATCGGGTCTGCAATATCAGAGCCTACCATGTGATGTTGGATACCCGATATCAGGGCTTGCTTCCTTGCCTATAAATAAGAGGTAGGCGCACTTGGTTTTGCAATAGATAGTTAGACCCTTAGTTGAACTCTTGCCTTTTCTCCCTTCCAGAGTTAGAATTATTTCTGTGTGCCTGCAGTAGGAGTCACAAAGCGAATGAATCTTTATTCAAGCATTGTGTACCTGAGTTCACCTTGTATATGGAAATAAAGATGAACTTTATGATAAACCTTGCAGCATCCAGAATAGATTAGTTAATGTTAATTACTATTATTAAATGCTTTCTTAGTTAATTAATGTTCTTTCCCTCTCTCTCTCTCTCTCTCTTTCTCTCTCTCTCTCTCCCCCTCTATATATATATATATAACTCTCCTAAGTAAATACACACAATATTATCACTTCGAGCATGCGTGTAATACTTGGTAACCTAGTAATGATTAGCGTTTGTTAATCCCAATAGTGTTGCACTGGTTCAGGATGTGTACGGCAAGTGGGAACGGATGCTGGTGTTAGGATTAGTTAGAACTTAGTTAATGAGTAGTTAAGTTAAATTAGTCAATTAGTTATCTCTCTCTTTCCCTATTAGTGCAAGACATAAAAACATAAAAGCTATAAAAATCATATGCCTCAAGCTTACTTAACCATACAATCGTGACATATAGGTAAGCTTGGGAAGACAACGATCAACCAACCTGTCCTTGTTCCACAAGGGTGCATAAGCACTTAGTCCTTGGAATTCAACCAGATCGTGCATGAAACACTCGTATTCATATGGTTGAGCATAGGGGTACCTCTCCACTCATCATCATCGCTTGAATGTCTCCTATTCATTTTGCAAAAAAAACTCTTTAAGTTTAGCTATCTAACTATTAGCTATTTTCCCCATGTCTTTTATTAAAGTAGCTATGGTTTTTGACATATTTTGGTGTCACATCACAATCTTCTTCTTCCTTGTTTATTGGTCAATTTCTTTATACCGAAAGATAACACTAGCTTCTATTTCTAGCTTAGTGGGAAGCTTCTAGCTTAATATGATTCATCCTTCTTTTTCTTTAACTTTGAAAGACTGTGTTGCTTCTTTCATTAAGTAACCATAACAAAAATTGAGGATGGTGAGAGCTAATGAAGAGCTTTCTCCTTCATTTTTTTGATGTTGCTATTGTTGTAGATCTATTATCTCTATTACTTCAATAGTTGTTACTACTATTTTTATTTATTAATTCTTATTCTTTTGAACTTCATCCTCCTAGCCACTTTTATCCTTGCATATTCTGTCCATTGAGTAGAAACCTTTCATTGAGCATGGCCTCCTTTGGGTCTATCAACTTCTAAGAAAAATAGTTTTCTTCTAATAATGCTAAATATTCATCAAAGAAATCCCTTGCCAAAGAATGATCTCTGTTATCCATCCATCTACAGACTTTAATATCTAGTAGATCATAAGTTAAGACTAAGATCTTTACCTATAGGCTTCACTTAAGCTATCCTAGAGATTCATCTTTGGCTCAGTTCACTTCCCTATCCATAGTTTTCAAATAAACCATATTTGTTTCATCAAGATAATGAACTTTCCTTATTCTTGTGGTTGAATATATTCTCTTTGGGGCTACTAGAAAATCACATTGTTCTTTGTATCTTCTTTTTGTTTCTCTTATATGTCCTACATTGATGAATTTCCACAAGCTAAACCTTAAAGAAAATACCTGTTTATGATTATAATCATGCCTTAGGGAAGGTTTCCCCGTTTTCCTTTCAAATTCCAATGTTGCTAGATAAAGAGCTATAAATTGCAGTAGTTCAAAAGCTTTTCCTTCAAAACTAGCTATTAGTATTTGATTGTATCAAGCATGTAAAAAGAAAAATCCATGACATTTGTCCTTTATTTTATTAATAACCTATTGATCAACTCTTGATGGGATGACTTCTAAAATAAACTTAAGCAAATAAGGGTATACATAGTTCATAAAAAATTCTAAAACATGGGCATTGAAGTAGCTTCTTTGATAAATAACTAGAAAGAAATCATAATAGGGATCTTTGAGACAAGCTCTCCCTTATGTTGCATATCCAACAAAAATTCGTGTTGTTCTTTCATGTTCAGAAACCTTGTTTAATAAATAATCCATTTAAAATAAACTTATACTTAGCTGAGTTCCTTGCTCTTAAATCTTTGCCAAACTATTCTATAATACATCATTCATATGTTGTACAAGGAAGAAAATATTTTTATTTTCTAGGGCTACCCAAGCCCAAACATGAAAATCTATAACTAAATTAATTTCATGCCCAAAGCAAAAATTTACTATTGAAATAAAAATTCTATGGGAAAACTTGAGTTTTGAAAGTTTTGGAATGATTCATGCCCTAAGATTTTGCTAAATTGGATAAAGGAAGCTTGATGGTCTTTCTAATTTGAGGATGAGCCCAAGATTTACCACCAAGCATGTCTTCATTGTACTAGTGGGCTTCTATTTTTGTGATGTCAAGTTCTATGAGGCCAAAGAGCTTGTATGTTTTCTTGACACTAGTATTGATATAGCACTATGTGTTTCTTTTGAAATGAAGCTTATCCTTCTCATATACAATCTATACTATTAGGTGATTTAGGACATCTTTGATAATGTTTGTCATTGGTCTAAAACCAAGCTTGTGAAGTCCTATTTTCTCATATATTTCCCTCTAGTCTTCGATTGTTTCTACAACACGAAGCCCTATTTTCTCTACTAAATCAAGATCTTCATCAAAACTAAAACGTTTGCTCTCTTCTACTTCTAATTCAAGTTGTATGACACCAATCCATTGTCAAAGTTGATAAATATTCAACTTAAGTTATTGTAGATAGTCTAAGAAAATGTAGGTGTCAACATCCTAGAATTTCTAACATGCTTATTTCTTTTCTTTATGATATATTTTATCTTGATCATAGAGAAAAAGAAGATTTTAAAGATGCCTTCCTCTACTTCAATGATAATTCCAATTGAAACTTTAATTGTCAATAGCTTTGTAACTAGAAATTTGTCCCAAGCATGCTTGTTAATACCCAGGGCTTCATCTTTTTATTTTCTTACGTGGGGGAAAGCGATTTAAATTCCTTTTAAACATATGTTCCATGATTTAATGATATTGATCTACTCCATTAGTGTTATTTAAAGCTTATGGGTTTAAAGGCTAATCATTCAATCTCATTTGTCTTAACTTATAATTCTATTTTTAAAATTTTTCTTAACAATATAAAGCTAATGTGTTACGTGCATGGGATTTAATTTGTAGAACCATTTTTTGGTCTTATGAGCAAGTACCTCTAGCATTTGGATCTATTGTGGCAAAGCATTCACAAGGTCATGAAGCTTGTGAAATTTGATTATAGAATTATTTTCAAAACTTGATTCATAAAATTATCTTTTGGTTCCATGAATTCATTCTTCAAAAAGAATTGACATGGAAGAATTATTTTGAGCCTCTTGAAATATATGTGTGTAAATTAAACTTGTAATTGTGTGGGCCTAATGTAAGCTTTTTAAATCTAACATGACTCATAAAGTCATTTAATCTTACAGAATCATTTCATAGAACCACTTTTTGATTCTATAAAGTTGTGCTACTTAAAAGCTAATATGGCAAGGTATCTTAAGAGCTTATCTTAAGAATGATTCTTTTGACTCTAAAAATTATTGACTTTTCACTACTAACATGGTAGAGCCAGAAAGTGAGCTCATTGTAAAAGTTGATTTTGGTTGTATGAATTTGTTCTTTTGAGAAGGTGACAAGGTCTAACAATTATGTGGCTCTTAGAACCATTTTAGATTTTTCCTTGTAGAACCAATTTTGTTCTATGCTTTTTACTATAATAGCTATAGTAGAGTGAAAGCCACTGCATAGTGTCCATTGAGAGATTTTGGCATACTTCTTTATTTATAGAACCTTTTAATGAAACCACTTTTGCCCCATAATGATCTGACATGGTAGAACTACTTCAAAAGTTTTTTGTGAAGCCTAATTCTTATTCTACATACTTTAATTTTTTTCTTGGTGTCACTTTGGATGCTAACTTGATAGAGGTAAAAGTGGGGTTATTTGTAAAGCTAAAGTTTGATTCTACATATAAGCTTATTTCAATGTGCTCTAATGATGTGGCTTGTAGAACTGATTTTAAGCCCATTTGTGGAGCTAAATCTAGGTTCTATAGAATCATTCTACATAGAAGTCAACGTGGTAGAACCAATTTCGTACTTTCTTGTAGAACCAAAATTCAATTCTACAAACCATGTAATCAAAATCTTACATCATGACACCTGACATCTTTTTTATTTTTGATTTGTCAAAGTAGGAAATAAGATCACTTGTAAGGATGGATTTTAATTCTACATAAAAACTTGCTTTAGGATGGCATAACTTGTAGAAACATCTTTAATTTTCTTTGCAAAACCAAATTCTGTTCTATGGTTTCAACCAAAATATCTAACTTGGCAAGGTGTAGGTAAGTATCTAAAGTTTCATAAGAGCTTATTTATATAGCCTTTTTATATAATTAATTTTAGGTTCTACAAACTTGTACTACACAATGAATGGATGTGGTAGAGCCAAAAGTGTGCTTCTTGTAGAATCATTTTTTAACCCTACGAATCTTCCAATTTTAATAAAGTTGACTTGGTAGAATTGCTTATGCATTTATTGGTAGAACCACTTTCAAGTTCTACAAACAATGTTTAATTTCAAGCTCCTTTGAGTAATGATGTGATATGAAAGATCTCTTTTGCTCCTTATTGTAGAACCAATTTATGGTTCTACTAACCTTCTTCATAAGATAGCTTACATGTTGCATGGGATTCATATACTAGGGAAATGTCAACATTCTCTTATGCTGTAATCCTATGAAGCTAACTTGAGTATAACTATTTTGTATAACCAATTTTGATTCTATGAGCTTTTTCTACGAGCTAACATGACATTTGTACTTAATGAACTTTCCCCTTTTTATAATTAATTAGGTTTAGAATGGTTTAGTTAATCTTTAATTTTATCATGCGACTCCACCTATTTGAAATGACTTTGAAGAATTAAGTCAACCTTGGGTCAAGTCATTTTTCTTAAAATAATCAGGTTTTTCTACACCCAACCATTCATTCTAATGCTATTGCCTTCTTAAGATGAAACTATTCTTTAAGCTCTGTGAATCAATTTTCAAAGGTCTCATCTTAACTAGAAAATAGAAAGAGCATCTATTTTAGCCAAGAAAAATTCCCTCAAGCTCTATTTGTAGTAGCTAATTCGATTTTTTGAACAATGTTGAATTTAACCTAAAACCCTAGCTTCTTGAACTAGGTTATACTTCATGATTTAAATAATTAATAGACCAAAATTTTCTGATTTTTAAATAATCCCTAAAACTTCCATTTTGCGAAGAAAATTGCATCAAAACTAATTTAATTTTTTAGCATTTCTATGAAAACTTCCTTTGAAATTATCTTTCACTTAGGACTTATACTAACATGGCCCACTAAATCTTAGTTCTTACACCATACAAGTTTATGAATTTTTTTTGTATAAATCTCATAGCATTGTGCAAGGGATCAAGCCTGATAATCTAAATCCATTACTATTCCATGAAAGTAGCATTTGTTGTAACAACAGTAGTGTAAACCAAGGGTGGGACAACATAAATTGGGACAATGTAAAGAGGGAAACTGAAATAGGGAAAAAATCATAACATAAGAAATTTACACTAAATAATGAAAAACACCATTATGATGCAGGGAAAATGTTGAAGGCCCTCATTTTTATGCTAGAAAACTATAGTGATAAAAAAAATTTAGATGCTAGAGGACCAAAGACTTCCGTAACTAAAACAGTGTTAACCCAAGACCTACATAGGGCTAAGGGGCAGATTTGGAATACCTTAGGTGATCTTGCAGGGAAGTTGAATCACCTAAGGACTTATAGATCAGTAATAGATGCAATGCACATGAACAAAAAAGGGAAAACACATGTAAATGAAGTGAGCTTGTCAAATCTAATAGATCTTCAACAAGTTAACAATAAAATGTAAACTTGGCCACCAAATAAAGACATTTTTTATTTTGAATTTATTTTAATTGCTTCAAATTCTATTCCTATGTATGATCCTAATGAGTACATATAAGAGACATCGATCCATAAGAAAGCTAAGGGGCATTTTTACTCTAACACATCTAGCCTTAAGTCTTGTTTCATATAGTAGGGTGGGAGCTCAAGCACAAGATCCAAAGCTCCTCTGCAAGTCTACATATTCTAATAACACCTTACATAAGGAATTAGGGCCATGTAATAATTTAAGTGATGGGTAATATAGCATAAAATGCCTAAGAATCTCTACACTCATTTTAGCCCCATTCGCCAAGGGAAGTAGCCTTTGAATCATCAACAAAGAATGCTTTCTTACATTGCAGCATTTACTTGAAAAAGGTTTGCTTTTTGCACATCCACTAACCTTCAAGTTTTTGCTCATTTCCTAAAAAGAAGTTAGGCTTTCACTCATCCATCAATCCTGCTAAACCCTTCCATGACAAGATGAACATTGAACCCATAAGTAATGATCTTTTTAATAATGCTTAAACAAATAGATTGTAAAAACAAGCACATATCCATTTTCTGTTTCAACTGTAAGTTGTGTTCTTGTACTTAGGTTTACTATTGTCACTATATCAAAATCAAGTTAAATCAAATTATATTGGTATTACTTAATGGAAAGGAAACAAGGGAAAACATTTTACGGTTTTGTTTGTAGTACCAACAATTTTCTCCTTGGGTTGGCCATAGGTCAACTCCAAGCCAAAACTTTTCTATGTTATAATAGATTTTGGATGGTAGTGGAAGGATGAAGGATGTTCATCCAAGTGAATTCACAATTTATGGTGCATAAAATTAAGCCCAAAAGTAAGTTGTAAACTAGTAAAATTTATTGATCTTGTTGCCATGGAATATTTACAGGAAAATGAATTGGAAATTCATGAAGTATCTTTGTTTTTCTAAGCTTTAAGTTTTACTCCATTAATTAATATTGAGTTGGAGGAGGGTTGGAACCCAAAATAATTAAAACATAAATATACCTTAAAATTTAGATAAGTTTATAATTTAATGTTTAAATAAAGCAAGAGGTTAAGGGTGTATTTATGTTTCAAGCAAGAGTTCATTATCCATGGTGAAAGTTTATACATTTCAAATTTTTGAGCAAGCCAAGGTATCATCCATGAACATGATGATTAAGGCACAATAAAGACACTTCCCAATCTTCAGTTTCTCTGAACAACGGCAACTTTAAAATGTTTTTCCCTTTGTTTTTTTTTTTTAAATCTCGGTCGCTGACGGTAATGAGATTAAAGCAAAGACAGAACAGTAGCGTCCATGATGCACTCTCATCCGTGTTTAGAAATTCAACCATCTTCAAGGCAAAAACAAAACCATGCTAAAAACTAATACAACTGATATGAAAAATTCATTCTATGCATTAAATGAGTTAAATTTTTCGAGCTGGAAATTAAGGATTCGTAATTTCAAAACCATGCTAAAAATTAATACAAATGATATGAAAAATTCATTCTATGCATTAAAGGAGTTAGATTTTCGAGCGGGAAATTAAGAATTCGTAATTTCAAATGCTTTTAAGTATGTGAGGATATGTAAAGAAGAAATGTAAATTAAAATATAATAAAATATTTAAATTATACTTTTCGCCGGCTTCAATACGCATCCTATGCGCAAATCTTCTAAGATTCATAAATCCCAGCACATTAAAAATAAAAAATAAAAAAATCCCAAGGCCAATGTACACTGGCGCATGCACCGAAAAGGATAAAACAAGTGAAAAATAAGTGTCGAATAAAAACACCAACGTAACCAGTCTACCAGAGCCATCGGTTACTGAAAAAATATTCATATTCATTTAACCTATATATTGCGCATGAAGATTTTCAATTGGAATTGCAGGGGCAGGGTACCCCTATAAATGAAATACCCTGCGCTGTATTGTCAGAGAGGAGAATTGTGATGTGGTTTGCCTACAGGAAACCTGCGTTGCAGAATCCGGTCACCTCCAGTGGACGGGCTGGACCACATACCTGCAACCCAGCCAGGGCCGGGCCGGAGGCCTGGCCATTCTTGCGCGTCCCGCCACCACTCTTGTGGACGCCTCCCCATGGACCATCACGGTTCACGTCCCAACCCATGGTTTTTGGCTGACCAACTTCTATGGGGCGCAGGCTTGGGAATCACGGCTTCAGGAGTTGAATCGGGTGGCCTTGCTGGTGCTTGATCACGGCTCCTGGGTGGTTGTCGGTGACTTCAACCAGCGTTTGTACCCCTGGGAGAAATCTGGGGGGGCTGCCCCCCCTGGGTGCGCCTGATTTAATGGAGTTCCTTGAGCGCTCGTCTCTTGTTGATCTACCCATTGCAAACTGCCGCTTCACCTGGTGCAACTGACGGAAAGGGGTGCACCATGTCCTCACCCGCATTGATCGCGTTTGTGTTAGTTCTGCTCTCCTCCTCGGCACCGCCATTAACGTGACCGGGCAGGAGCGGGCTGCTTCTGACCACTGATCACTGGTTGTGTCCATTGACCCGCCTCAACCCCGGGCCCCATGCCCATTTCGGTTCGAGCCCACTTGGCTTGCCAAGCTGTGGCTTCGTCCCCTAGTGGAGGACATCTGGGCCGATTACCAACCGGGTCAGATGGACCCTCGGACCTTCCTCAAAGAAGCTCTCCTTCGGCTCAAGTGGGCCATCCGGGCCCTCCCGATGGGGGAGAAGTTTTCGTTTCGGGCTGGCCACAAGATGGTTCGGGAGCGGCTAGGACACATCCAGGCGCAACAAGAGACTGGGGAGGACCTGTACACGGAGAAGATGCACCTCCTCCGTCAACTCCAGAGTCTAGACCACGAGGAGGAGACCTATTGGCGGCAGCGATCTCGGATTAGATGGCTCCGCAAGGGGGACCGACATACGAAATTCTTCTTCGCCATGGCTAAGACGCGTGGCGAAACCCACATCCGTAGCATCCGTACTCAGGCTGGGGTGGTGGTTGATGACTCGCAGGGGATCGCCAATGAGCTTTCGCGATACTGGAGGCGCATTTGGACCAAGCACACCACCCAGCCCATCTCTGTCCCTGTGGCAAAGGTGCTCACTGCTGCGGACAATCAGCATCTTCTAGCCCCCTTCTCTGATACAGAGTTGACCAACACCATCAACAACATGCCGGGAGGTAAAGTGCCTGGACCAGACGGTTGGTCGCTGGAGTTCTTCAGAGCTTTCTTGGATATTGTGGGATCCAATCTTCTGGATGCTTTCAACGTCATGCTGGCCAGACAACAAGTACGGCGCAAACTCAACTGCTCGCGCATCATCTACATCCCAAAACAGTTGACTTTCGTCCCATTGGTGTGTACAATGTTCTCATTCGCGTCTTCTCCAAACTCCTAGTCAATCTGTTGGGACCCCTCTTGCCTAAGTTGGTTGGACGCAATCAGGCGGGCTTCGTCCATGGGAGGACTCTTCAGGATCAGGTTCTTCTTATGCAAGAGGTCCTTCATTCCCTCCGTACTACGGGGTTTCCTGGTCTGTGTCTCAAGCTAGACATAGCGAAGGCATATGACACGCTTAGCTGGGACGCCCTACATGACATCATGCATAGGAAAGGCTTTGACCCTGGGTTTATCCAATTATATCTGCATATCTAGTCCTCCGCTGGGTTCTCTTTTGACGTGGGGGGGCGGTTGTGGGGCTTTTCCTCCCCTAGTAGAGGTCTGAGGCAAGGCGACCCCCTGTCCCCCTTGCTTTTCATCATTGCCATGGACCTCATGCAATCTTACTGTAGCACCTCGGGGGTGGAGGGCCTGGACATTGCAGGGGTGGATTTCCGTGTTAAACACTACGCTAACGATACCATGCTTCTCAGCCGGGCGGCGGTCCCGCAGGCTCGGTGTATCAATCTAGCTCTGACCAGATTGGCCGCCGAATTAGGATTGGAAATCAGCCGCATAAAGTTGGCGGCGTACTTCATCAATGTGGACCCGCAGGTGCAGCACCGGGTTACACAAATCCTGAACGTTCAAATCGGGAAGCTCACCAATACCTACCTTGGTATCCCGTTGTTCCAATGGGGACGGAACAATACTTGGACTCCCCTCCTGGCCAAGCTCGAGAAACGCATCAATCACTGAGCAAACCATTTTCTTACACGCAAGGGCCGCCTCCTCGTGGCTACCGGGCCCCCCGCGGCCATCATCAACCAGATCAACGCCATGATCCGTTGCTTCATTTGGCGGGGGAGCAAAGGGGGGAGCAAACTCCATCTTGTCAACTGGCACCGTGTGGCC
>MNCI01015722.1:341929-357247 GCA_015680685.1 Gnetum montanum | reverse complement strand
CGAGTTTTGAATTTTTGTGGGTATCCAGGGCCCCCGCGTGGGCCATCACTGATGTCCCCCCCTCTTTTGTAATTGTATACTTGTGTACCATAACTTTCAGTAATACAAACTCGAACATTCTCTCAAAAAAAAAAAAAATTTACGCATTCAACCAATCTTTTACCACTCGCAATGGTAGGACTTTGGTAGATGTGACTAAGGAAATGACATCTAATTTTATCACCGGCCAACATTATAACTTTGGTTTAAGAATATGGAGATGTTAAGGAAACATTGTTTTTAATACAAGACGCCCCGAAAGTTTAATATACAAGCCAACGTGGAGAAATAAGAGTTTGCCGTGTAATACTTTGTTGTTGTTGTTTTTTTCCCCTAATAACGAAGTCCCAATTCTATAGTAGGTCATAATCAATAATAATTATAAATTTAAGGATTTTGATGATTTTACTAGAACATTTCTCTAAAATGCATTAAATCTTTTTAAAGAGTCTTCCATCCACCAACAAGATGTGTTTTCCTACAAACATAATAAGATCGAAATCCTATTTTGTTATTCACTACTATTCTAACCATCATTGAGAACTACTTGGGCCCTGATTCTTTGTGAACCTTGTTACAGGGATATGTAGGCTTGCATAAGAGCTTTGGCTTCAATGATTAGGTCACCACCCTCTCTTTGGCATGAGTCTTAGGTTTAAATGCATTAGTATAGGAATGTGTCATGGCTCTTTTAAGAGATTGGTGTATCATGTACTTGTTGTATATGTATGTGTGCACCCTACTAGTATGGTTGTGTAATTAATGCTTACAAAAACTCCAATGCCTCTAACCATTGGTTAATGTGTTATGTACTCTATGCTATGAAACAAGTATGGTAAGTTGTGAAGCATAGTCCACCTTGAGTCCGCCCTTCCTCATTATTGCTGTTAGGACTCTTGGATGGTGTTGAATGGTATTTTCCAAGGATGTCAAGATTCTCCAAATTTTGCTAATTGGAGAGATGATGGGAGATCTAGGAGGAGGCAACTCAAGGGTGTGGAAGGGTTTTTGCAAAGCAATAGATGAGCAGGAGCAAAATCAAGATGACGGTTTATCTGGGATTGTAGTGTACTTGGAGTTGCAAGCATGGGTTACTAAGGCCTAGTCATGATACAGGTTAGTCCTCTGCGAGGGAATGCAGTGTTGCTAATTTTTACAAAGGAGAAAGATATAAAGATAGTGAAGTTGGCAATAGCCTAGAGGATTGGCTGGCTCATTATGCAAGTCGAGAAATGGGTTCCTAGGCATTTGCCATCGCAGAAAGAGATTGATGATAAGATTTGGACCAAGAGGTGGTTAACTGTGTGGATGCACGTCCCTAGACTCTTCCTTGAATTCTAGTTGAAGGAGGTTTTGTGAAGAATCACTAACATCTTTAGAAAACTTTTGATGATTGATCTACACACATCTTATGGGATCCCTAGTGCAGTGATAAAAATTTGTGTTCGAATGTAGGAGGATACAAAGGTCTTGCTACAAATTATCTTGCAATGGCCTCATGGGCACTATTCTAGTTGATATTTTACGATAATTTCCTAAATATCTATAGAATTTGTTCTAAGCATGGGCATATCTCAACCAAATGCCCACGAAACATGTGGGCTAGGAAACCAATGCAAGATAGGAAAAAGGAAGGAGTTTCACTTGGGTCAAAGACTAGCCTAGATGCTAGAGTTGCTAAAAGAAACCCCATGATTAAGTGCATCGACAATGATAGAAAACATGGACCAGACCAATCTCCACATGTTATAGCTTCAGTCCAAGGAGGATTGGTGGATACATTAAGACTAGAGGTAGGGTATGTGACCTCCTTTCAGTAGGGTAGAGAGGACGATAAGGAAAAAGCCAAGGTTGATGACTTGGAGCACTGGTAGTTGGTCACCTAGAAAAAGTAGAACTCAAGTGTTATAAGAGGGTAACAATGACAAACCTGGATAGATGCAAAACAAGTTGATGGAGAGGCATGGTAAGGACAACAAAAGCAATAGTGCCAAAGTTCATTAACCTTTTAGGTGTGCTAAAAAAGTAATGACCAAAAACTCTTGCTCTTAGATGGTCCACAAGGAAAAGGGTTGGGTTGGACATTGAGTATGGAAGATCAAAGAAAGAAAAGTATTCATGATATTATGGATGGATGACAAGGAATGATGGAGTTTTTGTTTAGGGATAATCTTAGCAAAGAAGAGGAGGCAACTTTGATGATGGTATTGAATTAATTAGCAAAATAATATATGATAGTGGATAGCATCACCTATATGCTTCTAATAATATGATTATCTTATATAAAGATTGTGTTGGTCTTCGAGAACTAGAGAAAACCCAGTTTTTGAAAACAATGTTGTAAGTAAATGTTGTGGATGTTGCTCTTCTTTAGGAGAAAAAAACTAAAACTTTTTCTATGGGATTGTTGGCCTGAGTGGATAGGGTTTGAGGTTTCAACTTATTATTTTAGCAAAGGGTTAGTCTGTCTTTGGAAAAATAATCTAAATTTTCAAGGTAGGATTTTTTCTTCTAATATGGTTGGTATCATGAGGGAAGGATTAAAGATTTTGAATGTCTATGATCATATTTCTAGCTTACAATGATAAGAGTTCAAAAGGAAGGTACTAGAGCTTGGAGTTGAGAAGGATTGGATTATTGGTGGAGATTGGAATTTCACAAGATGGCAAGAGGAAAGGTCCAACTCATTGGCTCAAAAAATAAAAATTCTTTTCTTCTACAACTTGGAGCATATTGGGGATTTAGTGGAGCTTAGAGTTTCCCTCTATTATTTCACCTGAAAATGATCATCACCTAAGAACAAGTGGATAACCTCTTATCTTGATCGGTTCTTTCTTCCTAGGTTATGTTGGATTACTCAGCACTCTGTTGGTAAGGCCTTGCCATGGGCTTTTTCATATCACAAATCCATCCTTTGCAAATGAAAAAATAGAACTTCTCATTGACTAGCTTTTAATTGTGAGAATGTCTGGCTTTCTAAGAAATTCTTTCATATTAAGCTAGTGTGGATTTTGGACATGAAGGTGGTTAGTCTCTAATCTCGTGGAGTGTCAAAGAAGCTTATGGTGTTTCAATGAAATTACTCTTAGCAATAGAGGCAAACATGGCTCTTAGTTACATAAGCTGCTTTGGAGAAGATAGGCCAAATCAAGGGACAAGCAGATTCATTACTCTAGTGGAACTCCATTATGCGAGATCTAGTGACATCAAAGAAATAGGTGAGAACATTGGCTCATGAGAAGGAGGTATACTAGAAATAATGCTCCAATAGAGATGACTAAAGGGAGGAGATCAAAATTCTTCCTATTTCCATTTAATCACAAATAGAAGAAATCAAAAAAGGTTCTTGATCAAATTCTCCCTAGATGTCCAAGAGGATCTCTAGGTTACGGCTTTTTATTTTTGTAATGTGTACAAGTGAAATCAGAAGGTTAATCTTGGATTGCTGGAAGGTATGATTCCATGTTTATTTTCCTCTATTGATAATTGGTTCTTGTAAGAAAGACTCTCTAAAGAGGAGATTCATTCAATTGTGGTTAAGGCACCAAATCACAAGACATTTGGCTTAGATATTTGGAACTTTAAGTGTATCAAAGCCTATTGGGATATCATTTAAAGATAGTTTGAGAGTCTTTTTCAAGTAGGATTCAAGAATGGTACTTTTCCCAAAGCATGGAATAATACCTTCATTGTATTATTGCCCAAGAAGGAGGAGGTCTAATCCCCATGGGATTTCAAGCCTATTAGTCTTTGCAATAGTTTTTATAAAATTGTTTTCAAGTTTTTGGTAAATCACATAAAGCCCTTGTTGCTCAATATCATAAAGGTGGGTCAGTCAAGATTCATCCTTGGGAGGAACATTTTTAATAGTGTCATTACGATAAATAAAGCTTGGCATTAGGCTTACATTTAGAAAAAAGAGATTTGCTTTATCAAACTTGATTTATCAAAAGCATATAATAAGGTGGATTGGGATGCCTTTCTTTTTATCCTATAGGAGTTGGGGTTTTGTAGAAGATTTTGTGAGATGATTAAGGTCATGCTTTCTATGGTTAGATTTCAAGTTTCCCTGAATGGACAAGTATCTTGATAATTTGCCCAGGGTGAGGCCTTTAGTAAGGTAATTCTTGATCATCATATCTCTTTACTATGATTTCCAATAATCTCTATAGATGGATTAGAAAGTTAAATGTCATGTTTCTATTTTTCTAGAATCTTCATACTTCTTAGTATGCAAATGACATGATTTTCTTCTTGGCATTGTCCTTGAGTCTATAAAGGTGATGCAAATATTAGATGTGTTTTTTAAATCAATAGGGCTTAAACTTAATTGAATCAAGATAGAGCTTTTCTATGTGGGATAACTAACAAAAAGGCTTGAGTGTATTAGGTGTATTTTTGGGTATATTGTTGGCTTGCTCTAAGCTAGCTATTTGGGATAGCCTTTTTTCTGTAGATGAAAATTAACTAATAGTTGGAAGGGAGTGTTGGGAAAGATGTAGAAGAAGTTGGCCTCTTGAAGAGGTATGTTTCTATCTTCCATAGGTAAGCTGGCTCTAGTTAAATATATCCTCTCAAGCATTCCCATTTATAGTGCACTGGTTTTCAATCCCCTAGTCCAATTTTTATTGTAAGTCAATCAAATTGTGAGGAATTTTCTTTACTCTGATGGGAAGGAGCATCACCAATTTCATTTGATTACTTAGGATAAGGAAATTATCCTAGTTCATGCAGGTGGTTACGAGCTTCAGGACTTCAAGAGGCAGGCTTGCATTCTAGCTACTAAGCTAGCTTGGGAGGTTTAGTCCTGGGAGAATAAGCAAAGGGTCATTTATCTTTAAATGTGCTATCATAATATCTAGACTTTCCTAGCTAGAGCCTCAAAGATCTAGAAAATTATTAGGAGAGGATGGACTTTCCTTCAGTCACTTGGGCATTAGGAATTTGGACAAGCCAACATTCTAGTGAAAGATCTTCTAGTAGGACAAGCTCATCACAAAAGTATTAGGGAAGTTTTTACTAAAGTAGTTGTTCTATTACATTGAGGTCCAAGGGCACATGTAAAGGATTGCTTTAGTAGGGGGTAGCGGATAATTTGCTTAATATTTTATGATGATAATAGACATGGCCAATTCACCAAAATTCTTAACATCCTTCAAAGACATAGACCCCTCCATTCAACCAAGAAGATACCCTGAATTTTTCTTTGACAAATCATAGACAATGGATCTCATGTATGTATAGGTAATCCTTTGCTAAAGTAAGGGGATGGGACCTTATTTAAGATTGCATTATTAACCAAAGATGAGGTTTTTTTCTTATCTGTTGGTTCATCATGTAGTACTCACTCAAGAAAAAATTTATTGACGAAGTTTGCCATGGCCTCCTAGTATATCCTTTTCTATAAGGAGATTCAAATTATGACACACTTTTGAAGGAATGTCTATTTACAAAAGCTGTAGGTTGATTTGTACACATAAGGATTAGGATCCTATGGAATCAGTGTTGGCCAATGATTATAGAAGGGTCCATCATTCAAAGCCACTTATATGAGATTTTATTATAGATGGAGCTTGCCTATGAGATTTTACTTGAGTGGAATGCTCAAATTTTTTGTGCAAAGTGCCTAAAATCTCCCTAAAAATTCATCTTTAAAGCTTTCTACAACTTTAATTGTGGAAAAACATTGATGAATGCATGATGACAATGTTCAACACTCATGACTCTTTGCAAGATGAGTCGATGTGGCACTAGTAAACTATGTGTTCTTTTGCTTTCCCAGATATGCATATAATCTTTTTTAAATGAACTTTATGATACTGCACATGATTATTTTTTGGTTTTTAGTTTTGATACCCTATAGGAATGTGTGGGGATTTTTGATTGGTTGGAAACAAGGTTGGGATTCTCTTCCCCAATAGTTGATGAATGATCCTTCTAATGTTTTGGCTCCTAGTTGGCTTTATGGTCTAGGTATTCATCTATTTTGCTGGAGGATCTTCTACCATCCATGATCATACTACTATTGTAATTTTTAATTTTGGAGGTTCATCCACCTCATTGTATAAATGACTAGACTTTCCCTTAAAAAAATAAGTGTTGCAAACTATAAAATCTAATGGATGTGTTTGGTGGGTGAAAATACATTTATGTCTCTTAGACTATATTTCATGCCAATCTCAGATAAGTGTGCACCACACAATGTTTTTAGTCATTCACACTTTTGCAAGAATTATTATGAATAATGCCTCTCCAGTGCAGATAATCTCTCAAGGGAATGACCTTCTTAAAAATCTTAATAAGAAATAGTTTTAAGTGTGGGTTGAGAAAAAAATCATGTAATTTTAAGAGGAGAGGTGTTTGATCATTGCTCTATAACAATTTATGAGGCTTTCTCATGGAGTACTCTATGCCATCTCTTCAATTCTATATCTTATTTCCAAGATAATTTACATACCTAGAGAAGCACACTCTAATTTTTTGTATAATGACCTTTCAATCCAATCAAGAACTACCTTGTATTTCCACATCTTAATTGATGAGTGGTGAGGTACCCCTACACTCAACCATACGAATATAAGCATTTCACGCATGATCTAGTCGAACTCCAAGGACTAAGTGCTTACGTGCCTTAATGGAACACTCAGGGTTAATCAATCGTTGTCTTCCCAAACTTACTTGTATTTTCATGGTTGTATGGTTAAGTAAGCTTGAGGTATATGATTTTTATAGCTTTTTGCCTATTTATGTCTTTTGCTAATAAAGAAAAGGAGAGAGAACTAAGTGACTAACTTACATTAACTATTTATTAACTAAGTTCCAAATGTTCCTAACACCAGTATCTGTTCCCACTTGCAGTACACATCCTGAACTAGTGCAACACTGCTGGGATTACCAAACGCTAATCGTTACTAGGTTACCAAGCGCTACACACATGCTCGAAGCAGTTGTACTGAGTGTATTTAACTAAGGGGGTAGAAGGTTAAGAAAGATATTAATTAATTAGAAAAGCATTTAAAAATAATTAATTACTATTTAGCTTAATATGTATGTTGCAAGGTTTATCATAAAGTTCGTCTTTATTGTCGTACACAAAATTGTGCTTAGGTACAAATTGCTCGAATAAAGATCCATTCACTCTATGACTCCTACTGTGGGCACATAGAAATTATTCTAACTCTGGAATGAATAAACTGCAAGAATCTAGCTAAGGGTCTAAGTCCAACTATGTGAAACAAAGGGCACCACCTCTTATTTATAGAAGATGAGGCAGGACGCAATATCGCAGCTCATCATACCCCCATGATTGAAGGAAAACTCATTCTCGAGTTCCTTACAAAATATTGGGAAGGTATGGGATTATTGACTTCAATGACAACTAATGGTGAATGGGATGACGTGTGAACGGATCAATCATTACAATACATGACAATATTAGTGTTCATGACTACAAGAATGAACACTATACACAAATGACATCCAACCTTATTTGGCAGTTGAGAAAGAAGAGAGAGAGAGAGAAAAGAAGAAGACATGTTGCTGCCAATGCTAGGATTGTGCCTTCCGTTGTCCATCCATAACCATGACATCAATCTTGTTCCTTGCACAACTGTTGTAGCACCAGTCTATCCTGAGTGTTTCCTCCAAGTCTAGTCCATTGTTGTATGATTGCCATCTGCACACACAACATAGTCACATATGAGCAAGGATAAGTAAATTACAATACAGTTGATACCTTGCCTCGGTATAAGGTCCATTGGCTGAGTTGTGATATGGCTAATACGAATTCTAGAGATATAACACTAGTGACTACCCAAGGTATAGGGGTTAAGGGAAAATTGGACTAGGGCCCCCATGACTAAGAGCGATCCTCTGGTAGTGATAGAATGGAAAAAGATAAGGAATAAGAAATATGGAGAAAAATAAACAATGACAATGTTGATAAAATGGATGTTAGAGATGAGAATGATCAAAACAAATGTTGATTGTAGAAATGTTTAAGGGAAAGAAGTTAACTGATGCACCAAATAGGAATGCCAATGGCTCCTTCCCAAAGTAGGTTCATGCCCTTAATGTCCTGACAATCCCACATTTAAAGAGTCCATAGGCTCTGGAAATGTCATTTGGAAGCAATATTTAAAGTCTTAACCACAAGAATTTACCAAAAAAAAAAAACAATGCATCAACCAAAATATAGACTACTGATACAACAGGCAATGAGGTGGAAAGTGGAGAAAGAATGATGGGGAGAAGAGAAGAGAATGGAATCGAGTCCCAAGAACAAGGTAGTCTATAGCCCCTTTTGTATGTATGGTTAGTGTGATTGAGTAGATCCCATTCCAAATCTGGCCTCAAATAATCCACTTCCAATGACTTTGTATTAATACACTTGGCCAATCCATCCACTTGAAGTAACAACAATGCTTCCGCCAAAGAGTCACCACCATTCTGAGGAAATGACAAAGGAAAAGGTAGGAAGTGAGAGAGGGCCTTAGTTAGAGGGAACATGTTTGTTTAGTTCCATAACTAGTGCTTGTAGCTCAAATGATTATTTTGTTTAAGGGGTGTGCTTTGAATTCTCACTCTTTTCTCTTTTTTTTTTTTTTGCGTGAGAACCACAACATGCAAAGACTTATTTTTATTAGCTTAGCTTCCCAATAATGGAGTAATGTCGGAATGGTAAGGAAAAGTCAAGAAGAAAACATCCAAGCACCCAAGAGAATAGCCAACACAAATGCATCAAATCCCCTTGAAGTCACACCCTTTTTAGTCCTTGAGTCCTTCCTTAGTTTGGGAAATGCCCAGTCACCAATTTATTGATAGTTTTATTATTAAAGAAAGGGACTGTATAGTTCCAAGCCAAGAGAGACCATAGAAATTCATGGATGCACGGATGACATGGGCTCATTGCCTGTTATATCAAAAGAACCATACCTTAGTATCAACATTATAACTCCAAGGTAAAAACCAAAAATTAGCAATCAATAGAATATAGTTCATACCACCATTAGGAGCACTTATTAGGTGACGAACCTAACAAAACAAACAACCACACAAAGAAATGAAAAAGTATAAATGATGTTGCAAAACAAAAATAAGAAAAGTTAAAGAAATTTGTAAAAAAAAATGTGTGAAACAAAAATGTAAAAAGGAACAGAGGGCCTCAATTGGTTAGCAGAGGTGGCCATCTCCCCCATGACTGAGTTGGAAAGAGGAGATCAGAAATAATGAGTAAGGTCATCCCTTCTCAGAGGTATTATCTGCACTAACCATTCTAAATTCATGGAAAGGTTTGGTCTGTTGCACATTGACTAACAATCTCTTGTCAGGGCTCTCAGGTTTGTATATGGTCATGGCCCCTGAAGGAAAGGTTGTATGAATAATGTAAGGTCCTTCCCATAGTGTTTGAAATTTTGTGCGTTATGGCACATGTGTGGGGTTCTAGTAGAGAACCTTATCTCCTGGTTGATACTTAACCTTTCAAATCTTCAAGTCATGATGTTGCTTGTTATATGCCTTGTGCAACTCATTTGATGACAGGGTAGCTAATCAGTTTTCATCTAGCATGTGTAAAGTTTCCAACCTTTATTTTTGTGCTAGATCAAGATCAAGGTGGAGGTCACAAGCCATTGATAGTGTACAGAGCTCAGTTTGAATTGGAAGCATTGGAAGCTTTCCGTACACTAACTCATAGGGAGAGTAGCCTATAGGGAGTTTCCAAGTGGAGCGGTATGCCCAAAGAGCATCATTCAGTTTAGTGCTCTAATCTCATCTATACTTGCTAATTGTCATTGTCAATATTTTAGTGATCTCCCTGTTGGTGATCTTAGCTTGTCCGTTAGCTTGGCGGTGATAAGGTGTAGTCAATTTATGTTCAACTCCTAAGCGTTGCATTAATTTCTAAAAAGCTACACCTGTGAAGTGTGTTCCATTATCTGAAATAAGTGCACGTGGCATACCAAACCTATTTACGATTTGTTATTGCACAAATCATGTAGTTGTAGATGATGTGCAATTCGTAATAGCAGTTGCTTTAGCTCATTTTATTAAATAGTCTACGAAAAATACAATGTAAGCTTTTTCATTGGACATTGGTGTAATGGGTCCCATAAATTCTATTCCCCAAATGTCGAAGGGTTCTAATGGTTGAATCCATTATTGCGGACCCTCCATTCTAGTAGTCATTCCCCCATCATGTTGACAGCACTCACAAGATTGGACAAATTGATGGGTGTCCTGAAATAATATTGGCCAGTAATATCCTACAAGCAGGATCTTAATAGTCATTCGTCTCCATGCATAGTGATCCCCACAAGGGCCCTCATGAGCATCTTGGAGAACTCTCAGTTGGTCTACCTCAAGCACACACCATCGAACCAAGCCATCAGGACACACTTTGTAAAGTTGTCCATTGATCTCCAAGAAGTACTTGGCTCTGTGAAGAAACTATTGTTTCTTCCTAAGGTCTAGCTCCTGTGGCATTTTTTGGGTAAGGAGATAGGTGAGAATGCTACTATACTAGTTCATCTCTGTGGGTTGGTTATTCACTACACCGACAAAGAGGGCTTCATCAGGAAAATGATCAGACATTACATATTCATCCTCTTTGTTGTCCTAGTGCAACCAAGATAAATGATCTACAACTATGTTCTCGATGCCTTTCTGATTGACCATCATTAGATCGAACTCCTGTAGGATTAACAGCCATCATATAATATGAGGGCTAACTGTTGGCTTATTCATGAGGAACCAAATTGCACTATGATCCATGTGGATGAACACTTTGTAACCTAACACATAGTTCCTAAACTTATGCAGTGCAAACACTACAACCATTAACTCTTTTTTTGTAGTTGTGTAGTTAAGTTGTGCACCGGTGATACTCCTACTTGCATAGTGGATGTAGGAAGGACGCTTTTGGTCATCTAACTGTGTAAGTACAACTCTTAAAGCATAATTGGACATGTCAGTCATTATATGGAATGGTATGAACCAATCAGGAGCTTGTAGAATGGGATTTTCTACAAGCTTTTATTTCATATTTTGGAATGCTCATTCACATTCCCTGGTCCACTCGAATAGTACATCATTCTTTGTTAGCTCTACCAATAGTTTGGTAATCTTGAAGAAGTTCTCAATGAATCTCCTATAGTAGCCAGTGTGTCCAAGAAATGATCGAATGTCTTTGACAGTTTCCAGTTGCTAGGTGATTCCTTGGATGACCCTAATTTTGTCTGGGTCTACCTCTATTTCTGCATGTGAAACTTTATGTCCAAGTACTACGCCTTCTTGGACCATTAAATGGCTTTTCTACCAGTTGAGCCTTAAATTATTTTCTATGCATATTTTTAGCACTTTCTCTAATTAATCCAATGCTTGATCAAAACTTGTTCCATAGGTGGAGAAGTTGTCCATAAAGACTTCTACTCCATTCCCTATCTGTTGTTGGAATATGGCTAGAACTAGGCATTGAAATGTGACAGGAGCATTGCACAAGCCAAACAGCATTTGTTTATATGCAAATGTTCCCCAAGGACTAGTGAATGTTGTCTTGGCTTGGTCTTTTGGGGCTATCTATATTTGGTTGTATCCACTATAGCCATTCCGAAAACTGTAATAGCGATGCCTTGCTATGGTGTCTAAGACTTGGTCAATGAATGGTAGCAGAAAGTGATCCTTAAATGTTGTCATGTTTAGCAACCTAAAATCTATGCACATCCTCCATTTTCCTCCCTTTTTAGGTACAATAACGAAAGGGCTAATCCATTGGCTATCAGCAATGGGATATATGAACCTAGCCTTAAGAAGATGTTCTATTTCTTCTTTTACTACTTGCTTCAATTTTTGGTTCAATCGCCTCTGCGGCTGTTTTCGAGGTTTCATGGAGGTGTCAGTGTAAATCCTATACTGGCATATCCCAGGATCTATTCTAGTTAATTTAGGATATGACCAAGCAAAGGCTTTTGACCATGTGTTTATTACTTTCAACAGTCTTTCCTTTTGTTTGGAAGCAAGTCTTGCATTGATGATTACCAGTTTTTCATTTTTAAGGGTCATATGTTCCAGACCGGTGGGAAATGGTTTCAAATCTAGGGGCTCTTGTTTAAATTTTTTAGGAATTTCCAAATTCCCCCAATTGATGTTTTCAAGGTTAAGGTTTGGAAGTTGGTAGTAGGCTTGCTCTAGTGCATCTATGCTTTCGATGTAAGCACTAGTTATTCCCTCATTTAGTTCCATGCACATTAGTGAGTTTTTCTCTTGATCAGCCATCAGCCACTGGGTGTCTTCTTATTATGTGGCTACTGCATATAGGCACTTTTGAATATTAATGTCTTTTGCACACCGGTTGCATGTAGGCAATGCTAAAATTTGCACAACCCATGATCTCTGCATGCAATTGTACCCTGTATCACTATATGCAATGCATGGAACCTTCTTCTTCTCGATCTTTCCAAAAAAAAATTTCTTGAATATTTCCAAGGAAAGATCGCAGATTTCTAAGCATGCATCTATAGTACTTATCCATGCCCTTCCCATTATTATTGGGAAGTCCCCTTTACCATTTTTTACTTGTATCACTAGGAAATCAGTTGGGTATGACCACCCACACATAGTGGTAACGATGTCCTCCACCTATCCCAAGGGAACAGTGATGGACTGGTTGGCCAGCTCTAGGTGAATATTGCTCTTCCTTAATGGAGACAAGTTCCTAGCTTTGTACATCTCTTATGATATTAGGTTGACTTCGAAACCTTAGTCCAGAAGAGCTTTACATGGCTCATTCCCAGTGATTTAGAGATAGATTAGAGGGCTTCTAGGATCAAAGAATTTCCTAGGAAGGTGGCCAACCTTAATCCAGTAAATAATGACATGTGTTAACAGAACCCGTATGCGTTGAGCTTGGTGTTTGGTTTGAAGGGAGCTCTGAAGCCTTATTTGATGGAGAGGCGTTCAGAGGTTCAACCACTTATGGTTGTGAGGGCTTGGTTGGATTGTTGGTTCTAAAGAAAGGTCTTTTCTTCATATGGTTGTTAGCACCAACAATAGGTTGAGGGTTTACAGCCCTTGTGGCATTGCATTGCTGTGGTTGAGTAGGGAGTTCCCCTTGCATTGTTGGAGCGGGTGGTAACAGAGCTATCGGTGTGAGAGTTGCGGATGGATTTGAAGGATGGTATGTTTGTGGGTTATCTCCCCTAGGAGAAGGAGTTCTATAATACTCCCAATCTTGGTAGTGTGATTGTGGTGTAACATGATTAACAGAGTCACAAGGAGAGATTGGATGTTGCACGTAGTAGCCATATGGATTTGGTTGCCGATAGGGGTATTGTTGCCTTGGTGGTGGCATCCCCCATGACTGTGGGTATTACCACTATTGATGTTGCTCAACGGGTTGTGGTGGAGTTCCACTTGGATAATATGTTGAAGGTTGGTGGAGCTGCCTTGGGTTACCTTTGGGATAAGGTAACCGTCGGGGTGCTTACCATTTATTAAGTCATGGGTTTAGTGCATACACCCCAGACTCTTGTAGATGTGAGATCACTGGGAAACATCCCTTAGGATGGTCATATTGGCATATCTCACATCCACCATCATTGTTCGTGTCTGAATCCACAATCTCTTCTGTGATGGCCATTTTTCCCTTACACTTGGGTCATATTTTGTCCACTTCTCTCTTTTTCTTTTTGTCATGGTCACTACCTCACTCCCTAGACTCCTCTACAATTTTAAGAATAGTTTTGAACCTACTATCCAAGGAGTCCCACATTTGGTCTACCTTTGCCGATACTTCTGTTGTTAACTTTTGGAGCGACAATTTTTTCCTATTCACCATCTCTTTGAGTGGTGACTCTTCTTCCTCCTCACAAAATCTCACTCCCCTTTTTTGGAGGGAAGGATCTCGATTGTACTCTTCTACACTTTCTCTCTTTCATAGTTCACCTTCTTCTTTGGCTACTTGCTCTAGTAATCTATGAATTTGATGAGACCTAAGCTTTGATAACCTTCCTTGGGCATATGTCCCAAGGGTTCTTCTTGTTTCATTCCTAAGTCCAGCCACGAGATGGCGTAGTTGATCCCGCTGCAAATAACCATGGCCAGGGCAATGATGTAATAGTGCGTAATAGCGGCCCATGGCAGCATCCAAGGGTTCATGATTTTCTTGCTTCCATTCTTGGATTTTCTTCCATAGATTAGACACTTAGGAGTATTTTTGGTACTTATCATTCAACAGTTCTAACATTGTACTCCACCTTCGAATGGATTCTGGTTCTAAGGACTAGTACCAGCTTTCAGCTTCTTTCACTAGTATCCTTGGGAACAACTTCAATTTTTGCCATTCATTTTGTATGTTTTGCAAGGCGCATGCATCGTGGAATGCTTGTAAATGATTTTGAGTATCAGCGTTGTATCCCCCCTCAAACCGTGGAATGTTGTTCATGTCTAACCTCTTGATCCTACTATCCTTTCGGTGCCTTGTTGGAACTCTTACGACCTTCGTTATATCTAGCATGCTTCTAGTTGCGAGTAGGGGTTCTTTGTGATCATCTTGTTCATAGCGTCTATGGTGTCTACACGGTTCCCCACTCTCCCTCCTTCTATGCCTTGATTCCTTAGAGTGCCCTCGTCCTCGTTCTCGACTGTCTCGTCGGTGTTTTTCACTTTGTTTTCCTTTATGCTCATGATTAGTTTCCCTATGACTACGTCTAGACACTGAAGGAGAGGGTGAAGGTGACTATGAAAGTGAAGAAGAAGGAGAACCATTGCCATGAAGATGTTTTCTACCTTCTCTTCGGTGGTCTCGACCTTGATCGTGATCACGATCAAAACGTCTACCCTTATCGTGTGTTCATGTTCCCTCATTGAACACTTCGTGTTCATGGGTATCAAAACCAGGGTTATGAACCATGGATTGGAGGTTCTAATACACCACCTCTTGACCATCATTAGGAGGGGGAACATCATTTCGTGGGGAACCTGTTGAAGTAGGTTCACCACCCTCAATTTCGCTCAAGATGTGCAGAGCATTATGGGGCCATTTACTCTTCAAGGATGTATGGTATCTCTCCTTTCATAAGTCCCTTTGACGTTGCGCTTCTATGGGATGATAGTCCCTTATGTCATCATTGCATGCAACATATTCCACATATAAAAGAAGCATGCCTATTCTTGTGAGAGCACGAAGGAGCATGTTGGGGACTAATCAGTCTGGAGGCAACACTATGTTATCCTCCAAGTCTCTCCAACATAGTTGTTCATCTTGGTGGAGAATAAAGGTGAAAT
>MNCI01015722.1:307622-332289 GCA_015680685.1 Gnetum montanum | reverse complement strand
AAAATAATGCGTCAACCAAAATATATACTAATGATACAACTGGCACTGAGGTGAAAATGGAGAGAAGGATAGAGAGAAGAGAATGGAATGGAATCCCAAGAACAAGGTGGTGTACATCCCCTTATGTAGTTAATGATTAATGTGACTTAGTAGATCCCATTCCAAGTTCGGCATCAAACAAACCACATCCAGTGACTTCACATTAATGCATTTGGCCAATCCATTCACTTGAAGTAACAAGAATGCCTTCCCAAAGAGCCACCACCATTCCGACGAAATGAAGGAGGAGAGAATGAGAAGCAAGAAGGGCCTTAGTTAGAGGAAAAAATTTTATTTTAGTTCCATAACTAGTGCTTGTAGCCCAAATGGTTATTTCTTCTAACGGGTGTGCTTTGAATTCTCACTGTTTTTTTTATGTATTTATACGTGAGAACCACACCAGGCAAAGACTTTGTTATTTTTATTAGCTCAGCTTCCCGATAATTGAGTAACGTCAAAACGGTAAGAAAACTCAAGAAGAGCACATCCAAGCACCCAAGAGAATGGCCAACACAAATGCATCAAGTTTCCTTGAAGCCACACCCTTCTCAATCTTTGAGTCCTTCCTTAGTTTGAGAAATGGCAAGTCACCAATTTGTTATAGTTCTTATTAGAAAGGAACCATACAATTCCAAGCCAGGAGAGACCATAGAAATTTATGGATGTATGAATGAAGTGAACTCATTGCTTGCCATATCAAAAGAACCATACCTTAGTATCAACATCATGACTTAAAGGTAAAAACTATACATTAGCAATCAACATAAAAATAGTTCATACCATCATGAAGAACACTTATTAAATGACAAACCTGACAAGATGGATAACACACACACACACACACACACACACACACAAAAATGAAAAATTATAACGATTTTGTAAAACAAAAACAAGAAAATTTAAAGAAATTTGTAAAACAAAAATATGCAAAACAAAAATGTGTAAGACAAAAACGTGTAAAACAAAAACTAAAAAGAACTAAGGGCCCCGAATGATTAGCATAGGTGGCCATCTCCCCCATGACTAAATGGAAAGGGAGAGATTCGAAATAATGAATGCCTATTTGAATTTCTTAAAAGTGTCCAACTTCTCCCAATTGATGTTTTCAGGTTAAGGGATGGAAGTCGACGACGCTCATACTCCAATGTATCTATGCTTTCGTTGTGGATGTGAGTTGTTCCCCCAGTTTGTTCCATGCATGTTGGTGGGATGCTTTCTTGATCAGCTGTCAACCACTGGGTGTTCTCTTGTTGTGTGGTTGCTACATACAGGCACCGTTGTATGTTATCCTTTGGTGCACACTAGTTACATGTAGGAAATGCTAAGCATTCCTCCATGTCATCACCCTCTGAGTCACTATATGTGATGCATGGCACTTTCTTCTTTTCTATCTTTCCATAAATGTTTACCTTAGATATTTCCAAGGAAAGATCGCAGATTCCTAGGCATGCATCTACTGTACTTAGCCATGCCCTTCCCATTATAATTGGGAAATCCCCTTCGTTGTTGTTGACTTCTATCACCAGGAAATCAGCTAGGTATGACCAACCACACACAATGGTAATAATGTCCTCCACCAATCCCAAGGGAATGGTGATGGACTGGTCAACTAGCTCTAATTGAATGTTGCTCTTCTTGAGTGGAGGTAGGTTCCAGGCTTGATACATTTCTCATGAGATTAAGTTGACTCCAGAACTTGAGTCAAGAAGAGCCTTATGAGGTTCGTTCTCAGCGACTTGGAGGTAGATTAATGGACTTCCAGGGTCAGAGAGTTTCCTAGGAAGGTGGCCTACCTTGATCCAGTCAGTAACAGTATGTGTTAACATAACCGTATACGTTAAGCCCTGTTATTGGTTTGAAGGGAGCTTTGAAGCCTTGTATGTTGGAGGAGCGTGCACAGACTCAACCGTTTGTGGTTGTGAGAGCTTGTTTGGGCTTTTGGTTCTGAAGAAAGGTCTTCTCTTCTTGCAGTTATTAGAACAAGCAGTGGGTTGAAGGTTTACAGCTCTCGTAGCATTACTTTGCTGCGGTTTAGTGGGGAGTTCCCCTTGCATTGTTAGAGCGGGTGGTAGTGGAACTACCGATGTAACAGTGGTGGCTGGATTTGGAGGATGGTACACGTGTGGTGTGTCTTTTGTAGGAGAAGGAGTCCTAAAATACTCCTAAACTTGGTTGTCACATTGTGGAGTTGCGTGACCCATAGAGTCACTTCGAGAAACTGGTTGCTGCACATAGTAGCCATACAAATCTGGTTGCTGGTAAGGGTATTGTTGTTTAGGTAGTGGCATCCCCCATGACTATGGGTGTTTCCACTGCTAGTGTTGCCCAATAGGTTGTGGCAGAGTTCCACTTGGAAAATATGTTAAGAGTTGGTGGAACTACCTTGGGTTACCTTGGGGATAAGGTAACCTTTGGGGTGCCTGCCGTATGTTAAGTCTTGGGTTGAGCGCATACACCTCGACCTCTTGCAGATGTGAGATTATTGGACAACATCCCTTAGGATGGTCATATTGGTAGATCTCACATCCACCGTCATTGTCTGTGTCCAAATCCATAACCTCATTGACAATAGTTATTTTTCCCTTACTCTTGTCACGTGCATGACCTGAATCTCTCCGCTTTTTCTTGTCATGGTCACTAATTCATTCCTCCTTAGACTCCTCTACGATTTTCAGGATAATTTCAATTTTACTGTTTAAGGAGCTCCATATTTCATCTACCTTAGTCGATACTTCCGTTGTTAGCTTTTGAAGCGGCAAGGTTTTTCTATTCACCAACTCTTCGAGTGGTGACTCATCCTCTTCATTGCGGAATCTCACTCCCTTCTTTCGGAGGGAAGGATTGCAGTTATATTCTTCCACGCTTTCTCTTTTCCATAGCTCCCCTTCTTCTTTAGCTACTTGCTCTAACAATCAATGAACTTCATGGGATCTAAGTTTAGATAATTCCCCTTGGGCATATGTCCCAAGTGTTCTCCTAGTTTCATGTCTTAGCCCATCTACAATGTGGCATAGTTAATCCCATTGTGCGTAATGATGGCCTGGGCAACGATGTAGTAATGCGTAATATCAGCCCATGGCAGCATCCAAGGGTTCGTGATTACCCTTCTTCCATCCTTGGATTTGCTTAAGCAAGTTAAACACTCTAGAGTATGTTTGGTATTTATTTTTGAAGAGTTCTAACATCGTTCTTTTTTTCCTAATGGTTTCTGGCTCTAAGGACCTATGCTAACTCTCTGCTTTCTTTATGAGTGTCCTAGCAAATAACTTTAGTTTCTGCCACTTGTTTTCAATATTTTGCAAGGCGCAAGCATCATGAAATTCTTGTAAATGGTTCTGCGGATCAGTGTTGTATCCCCCCTCAAATCATGGAATGTTATTCATATCCAATCTCTTGATCCGGCTGTATTTTTGATGCCTTGTAGGTATTCTCACTACCTCCATAATATCTAGCATACTTCGGGTGGCAAGTAGGGGTTCATCTTGATATTATCTCTCATGTCGTCTATGATGCCTACGTGGGTTCCTATTTTTCCTTCTTTCATGCCCAGACTCTCTAGACTGCCCTCGTCCTCTCTCTTAACTCTCTCATCAAGGTCTCTCATCTTGCTTACCCTTATCCTCACCATTATGATCTTGATGACTGTACCTTGATGTAGAAGGAGAGGGTGAATGATGTAATAAAGGGAAAGAAGAAGGAGAACCATTGCCATGACGATGTTTCTTACCTTCTCTTCGGTGGCTACGGCCTTGATTGTGATGATGATCTGAGTGCCTGCCTTATGATGTGTTCATGGGGATCAGAACCAGGATTGTGTATCATGGAGCGTAGGTTCTAATACCCCACCTCCTCACTATTGTTAGGAGGGGGAACATCATTTGATGGAGAACCTGTTATAAGTGGTTCACCATCTCCAATTTCGCTTAGGATGTGTGGGACCCCTTTGCCCTTCAACAATGTATGGTGGCTCTCCTACCGCGAGTTCCTTAATCATTGTGCTACTATGGGATGGTAATCCCTTATGTTGAAATCACCTATAATGTATTCAGCATAGAGCTACGTCATGCCTATCTATGCTAGAGCATGGAGGAGCATGTTGGGGACTACACGATCTAGAGGTAACACTATGTTACCTTGCAAATCTCTCCAACGCAGTTGTTCATCCTGATGGAGGATAAAAGTAAAATTGGGTATAGACGCAGCGGGATGAGTATATACTACCCGGTATTGCTGAGGAACTGGCAGATTCTAGTTAGCATGTTAGACTACTGACTATTTCTTGTATGATCCCTAGGTGGTGAAGTGCTCTTATGAGAAGAAGAAGAAGACATTGTATCTTATTCGGTGTACTGATTAACCATATATAATTTTTTGTTTAATTAACCCTAAGGGTTTGTTTAAGCTCCCAATGATGTGGATAATTTCCTATGTTCTACTTAGTGCACAAACAACTTAGTCCCTAACAATGGCACCAATGATGAGTGGCCAGGTACCCCTACACTCAACCATACGAATACGAGCGTTACACGCACGATCTAGTCGAACTCCACAGACTAAGTGCCTACACACCTTATGGAACACTTAAGGTTAATCGTTCATTTTCTTCCCAGACTTACTTGTATTTGTCATGGTTGTATGGTTAAGTAAGTCTAAGGTATGTGATTTTTATGTCTTTATGTTTTATCTCCTATGCTGACGAGGTGAAAGGTGAAGAGACTAATTAACTAACTTTAACTAACTAACTAACCCTTAATTAACCTAGCATCAGCATCTGTTCCCACTTACTTTTCACACCCTGAACCAATGCAACCTTGGTTACCAAACGCTATTCGTTACTGGGATCACCAAGTGTAATGCACGTGCTCGAAGCGATCGTATTGAATGCACTTAACTATGGGAGAAGGGTTGAGAGAGAATTAATCAACTAATAAAGCATTTAAATGGTAAATAGTAAATAATAGTGAATAAGGTCCTATCTAGCTTAGTCCATGTACTACAAGGTTTATCCAAGAAGTTCATCTTTATTTCCGTACACAAACTTGTGTTTAGGTACAATATTTGCTCGAATAAAGATCTGTTCACTTTGGAGCTCCTACTACAGGCACATGGAAATTATTCTATCTCTAGAGAGGTAAAACTGCTAGAGTTTTGCTATGGTCTAGGCCTAAATTGAGAAACAAGGGAGAGCAACCTCTTATTTATAGATTTGGTGGTGGACTGCGATATCGCAGGGGAAGACACGATAACGCGTACGCAATATCGCAGCCCATGCGATATCGCGTTCCATCAGTGGTGTAGTTCAGTTGTGCACTCACAATGCTTCGGCTAGTGCAACGGATGTAGTATGGTCATTTTTTGTCATCTAACTATGTCAGCACCACTCCTAAGGCATAATTTGATGCATCCATCATGACATGAAATGGCCTAGACTAGTCAGGTGCTTGAGGAATTGGAATTTCTACAAGTTTCTATTTTAGCTATTAGAATGCTTTTTTATATTCTAAGGTTTAGACAAAGGAAGCCTATTTCTTTGTTAGCTCCACCAACGATTTTGCGATCTTAGAGAAATTCTCTATGAATCGCTAGTAGTAGCTAGTATGTCCAAGGAATGACTGAACATATTTAATTATTTTTGGCTACTAAGTTATTCCTTGGATGACTCTTATTTTCTCAGGGTCTACCTCAATTCCTACTTGTGATATTCTATGCCCTAATACAATACCCTCTTGGACCATTCAGTGACTTTTCTACCAATTGAGCCACAAGTTGGTTTCAACACATCATTTTAACACTTGTTCAAGGTGGTCTAGGGCTTGCTCAAATGTAGTTCCATAAGTGGAGAAGTCATCCATGAAGACTTCCACACCACTATTGATCTACTATTGAAAAATGCTCAAGACTAGGTGTTGGAATGTAGTAGGAGCATTGCATAGACCAAATGGCATCTTGCGATATGCAAAAGTCCCCCAAGGAGTCATGAATGTTTTCTTTGCTTGGTCTTCTAGTGCAATTTGAATTTGGTTATAGCCAATATAACCATCTAGAAAGCTATAGTAGCAATGCCTAGATATTATGTTGAGCACCTAGTCAACAAATGACAACAGAAAATGATCTTTGAATGTTGCCATATTCAGCAGCCGAAAGTCGATGTAAACCTGCCACTTGCCATCTTTCTTTGGCACAATTATGAGTGGACTAACCCACTCACTATCTGCAATGGGATAGATGAACGCTATCTTAAGGAGTCGTTCGATTTCCTCCTTGATGATCTACTTTAGCTTGGGGTTCATTTGCCTTTATGGCTGTCTTTTTGGCTTTATGGTTGTATCAGTGTAGATGCAATGCGAGCATATCCTAGGATTAATCCCTATGAGTTCAAGAGATGACCAAGCAAGAGCTGCTAACCATTTTTCAACTACCTTCAACAACATTTTTTTCTCTGGAGTAAGACTTGCATAAATTATAATCGACTTCCCATTTTTCAAAAACACATATTCCATTCTGGCTAGTAACATTTTTAGTTCAATGGACTCTTGGTTGAAATTTTTAGGAATTTCCAACTCTCCCCAGTGAGTATCATCATCATTTATATCATCAAAGAGTTGGTGATGAACTTGCTAGAGCTCATTCATGCTTGTGACATATGCACATGTTAGGCTGTCAATTGGTTTCATGCAAAGTGTGCTTCTTTTAGAATTAGTGGTCAACCACTGGGTGCCCTCCTAGTTTGTGGCTTCTATGGATAGACATGTTTAGATTTTTGCTTCTAGTGCACATTGCTTGCATGTAAAGATAAATGCTTGCTTTACAACGTAAAGTTTTTGCACACAATTGCACCTTGTATCGTTTTACATGATGCATGGAACTCTCTTCTTCTTGATTATTTTGAATGCATTTTTTAAAGATATTTCCAAGGAAAGATCTTTGATACCCATTCTTGCATCAACAATGCTCAGCCATGGCCTTCCCATGATGATTGGAAAATCCCCTTTGCAATTCTCCACTTTGATTACTAGGAAATCAGCAAGATAAGACCACCTACAAATCATCATCACAATGTCTTCTACCAATCCCAATGAAATAATGATGGACTACTCTACCAATTCTAATATGATGTCGCTCTTCTTAAGAGGAGATAGGTTCCATGCAATGTATATCTCATGAGAAATTAAATTGACACCAAAATCAAAATCGAGAAGAGCCTTGCATGGTTCATTTCCAGCAATCTGCAAATAAATCAGAGGACTTCTAGGATTGGTTAATTTCCTGGGAATATTTCTAGCATGGATCCAATTAGATACAATATGAGTGAGCATTACAGTATGAATCCTTGACAAACTTTGGTTTGAAGGAGACTCGAAGGTATTAGGTACAGAGGAAGATGTAGAAGAAGTGTTCTTAACTTCGAGTGTATGGGAGGGCTTAGGTGGATTGCAAGGTCAAAAGAAAAGTATTTTCTTTGATAAAGTATTTGACCCATTTGATTGATGAAGTGGTTGTAGATTAATAGACCTTGTAGCATTACATTGTTGCAGTTGAGCTAGTAATTCACCCTACATAGGTGGAGCAAGTGGTAGTCATGTGACTAGAGCAGGAGCATGTGTAGGGATAGGAGAAGAATAAGGGTAAGAGGTGGTATCCCTTCGTTCATGTGAATAATGAGTTCAGTAATAATTAGAAGGGTGGTAGTGAGGCTAGAAAGTAGAGATGTGACTAGAGGAGTCATGTGGAGACAATGATTACTAAATGTAGTAACCATATGGATAAGACTGCTAGTAAGGGTATTGTTGCCTTGGTGGTGCCAGCATCCATAATTGTGCTTGCTGACATTGTTGATATTTCTCATAAGGTTGTGGTGGAGCTCCACTTGGATAATATTCTTGTTGTTGGTGGAACAACCTAAAATTACCTTGAGGATAAGGTAATCTTCTAGATGTTTGCCTCTGTGTAAGTTATGGATTTAATGCATACATCCCAGACTCCTATAAGTATGACACAATGGGGCAACATCCTTTAGGATGTTCATACTGACAAATGTCACACCCATGATCATCATCTGATTCACTATCCACAACTTCTTCTATTGCAGCAATCTTTCCCTTACCTTTATGATAGGCATGTTCAACTTTTTTGTGCCTCCTGTGCTCATGATCACTACCTTGTTCTTTGGACTCTTCAGCAATTTTGAGGACAATTTGAAATCTATTATCCATGGAGTCCCATAATTAATCAACCTTGTCCATACATTCAAACTAAAATTTTTGGAGTGGCAAGGTTTTCTTATTCACCTCCTCACCAAATACAAACTCGTCCTCACTGTCATAGAATTGAACCTTCCTCTTGCAAATGGAAGGATCATGGTTGTACTCCTCTACACTTTCTCTTTTTTTTTTTTAATTCATTCTCCTCTTTAGCTACCTACTCCATTAATTTTTGTATTTGACAGGCACTTAGTTCTGATAGTCGTTCCTAGGCATAGATACCAAGGATTCTCCTCATTTCTAATTGAAGCCTATCTACTGTGTGGCAAAGTTGATCCAGTTGAGAATAACCATGGCTAGGACATTTGTGCATCAAGAAATAATGTCGGTTGATGGTGACATCCAAGGGTTAGTGTGTTCCTTTTTTTCATCCTTGGATTTGCCTTCTCAAGTTGAACACTCTGGAGTACATTTAATATTTATCATTGAACAACTCCAGCATGGTATTCCATCATCTGATAAATTCTAGCTCTAAGGACCAATACCAGTTCTCTGCTTCTTTGATGAGTGTCCTAGGGAACAACTTAAGTTTCTACCACTCATTCTTTATGTTTTGTAAGGCACATGCATCTTGAAAATCTTGAACATGATTTTGTGGATCATAGTTATATCCTCCTTCAAATCGAAAAATATTGTTCATGTCTAACCTTTTAATCTGACTATCCTTCACATGCCTTGTTGAAATTTGTATTGCCTCTAAGATATTAAGCATACTTTGGGTAGCAAGAAAAGGCTCATTAAGGCCTTGATCATGGTACCTATAATGCCCTCTCCTACTCCTTCGTTCATGGCAATGTGCCTCTCTTGAATGTCTATGCCCTTGATCTTGCCTTCCCCGACAATCATTTTGATCATTTCAGTCATTTTCATCTCGTCAATTATTTTGGTCACCTCCATCATAGTCTCACCTTCTATAGTTGCAATCAGAGCTAGAAGAAGAAGAAAATGATGATGAAAGGGAAGAGGAAGGAGAACCAGCACCATCACAGTACCTGCTACCACCTCTTCGGTGATAGCGACCATGATCATGATCTTGCTTTTTGTCTGCATTTCCACCTTGACTTGCCCCTTTGGATCCTTCTTTGTCATTGGATTCATTTTTCCCAGAACTAGGATTTTGAATTGTGGATTGCAAGTTTTGGTTTTTACCTTCTTCATTAAAGTCAAAGAGAGGAGTTTCATTGAATGGAAAATCCCCAAAGAAGGGTTCTCCACCAGCTTGTTAGTATAACAAGAATGGAGAATCGTTAAATCTATTTCTCTTCAAAGATTCATAGCATTGTTCTAGCTTTCAATATTATAAACATTGTGCCTTAGTGGGATGATAATCCCGAGTGTTAGTATCTTGCACAGCATACTCAACATGATGTTCCAGAAGACCATATCGTATAAGCATTTAGTGGAGCATTGCAGGAACAGATCGATTGGGTAGCAACACAATGTTATCCTCCATGTCACATCACTATAGCTATTCATCCTGGTGCAAGATGGAGGTGAAGTTTGGTGCATACTCATTAGGATGAACATGTACTATTTGATACTATTGAGGCACTGGCTGATAAGCTTTATCAGACTTGGGTGAAGAATCACTCCTGTGAGAAGACATTTTTGGTTAGAAAAATAAAAATCACTGTGTGCTTCTAAATATTGTTGTAGTAATCTTAAGATGTGATGTGACTCTAAGGTTTGTTTCAATAAGTTAAATAATTTCACTAGGTCCTAGATAGTGCACAAAACAACCAAAAATGTCTCTGGCAATGGTGCCAATGATGAGCGACGAGGTACCCCTACGCCCAACCATATGAATCACTAAGGCATTACGTGTGATCTAGTCAAATTCCATGGACCTATAGTTCTCTAGTACACTAGTTTCTCTAGGAAGTGAAATGAGTGTTGACAATGCCCAACTACACTTATGAGGCTCAAGGGTATGGATCAAGTGTAATTTAGCTATATGATTTTTTTATCATTTTATGTTTTATAGATGTGATCGCCTACAAGAAGAATGAAAAGTGAAGTAATTTAAAATATAATTCATTTACTTCCTATCTAGCCTAACACAAGTAATTGTCCCACTTTCTTGAACACATCCTAAACACATATAGTGCTACTAGGCCACTAAACGTTAAGCATTGCTAGGTTACCAAGTACTATATGTATGCTCAAAGTGGTTGTGCTTGTGTTCATTAACTACTGGAAATAAATTGCTTAATTGAAATGCAGTAAAGTAAAGTGCATTAAAAGAAACATTAATCTAGCCTCATTGTTGCAAAGATTATCAAAAGAGTTCATTTTCTTCTCGTCACACTATTGCACTCAAGTACATCAATGTTCGAACAAAGAATCGTACACACTTAGACTCCTTCTGCAAGAACTTAGAAAATATTCTAACTTTGAGGAAAATAAACTGCAAGAGCTTCATTACTCTAGCTAAAAAATAACATGAAAAACTAACTCAAAATTGAAGCCTAGGCACTATATTTATAGGCCAATGTATATACCCCGATGTCAAATACACAACATTGCATCCAAACCTCGACATCATGTACCCGACGTCAGAGCAGAGGAAAAATAATGATTCATCATGAGGGCACATGATGAAATGTAAGTTAGTCAGCTACATTGATGGTTGTGTGAGGCATTGACACTGTCTTATCATTTTCCTATATCAATGCATGCATCCACTACATTTATGGTACCTTTTGATCATTCTATAGGTAGATTCTTGTAGTTTTATTTTGTGAAAGTTAGAATATTTTTCCTTTAAGTACCACAACATGGATTAAATGAATTGTATGGAGTTTGATTCGAGTACACTGTGTACCTAAACATATGTGATGGTGGCAATAAAATTAAGACTTTTTTTCTCCATTACAACATTCAAACTAGCACTATGATTTATTTTCATGCACTTTTCTCTTAATGTTTATTTATTTCCCCATGTTATTAGTAAAGTATTTTATTATTCTGTACTTAAACATACATGCATGAGCATGACCACTTTGAGTAAAATGTACTAGTGTTTGGTAATCCTAGCAATGAACACTTGGTAACCCAGCAAAAATAGTACATGTTGAGGATGTGTATGAAAAGTAAGGAATGAATGCTCTATGCTAGGCTTGTTTAGATTTTTTTTTGCCCTTGCATTAACTAGTCTAATATTTTTATCTATTAAATATTTTAAATATTAATGGAAACCATCGTACACCTAAATCACACTTAACCATATTACTTGAACCAACCAAGTTGTGATTGGAAAGACACTGATCAATGATCTCACATTTAGATATCTAAGACATCCTACTAGTTAGTCCATAGAATTTGATAAGATTGCATGTGAACACTTATGATTTTTATGGTTGGTCCTAGAATTTGCTTTACCACTCATCATCAGCATTGTTGTTGAGGAGTTTGGGCTAGTATTTTAGATAGTTAAAATCATACAAGGATCATTGTAGCTCCATAATGATGTGTCATACAAAGAATAATAATATTTTATTCAAGGCATACTTAAATAACTAAAAGATGTCTTCTTCTTGTAGGGTTAATTTCCCACCTATAGATGATTCCATAAGATCATGTAATAGGAAAAAGAAGAATGCATATGATGTACCCCAAAATATCAAATTTTTCTACACATATATGGATTTCTATTATCTAGACTCCACATTCATTCTTCATGAAGATGAATAGCCACGATGAAGAGGCCTGGAGGATAACATAGTGTTGCTACCTAATTGTGCAATCCCATCAATGTTTATGTCATCTCTGATGAAGTTGGGACTTAAAGTAGCAACCCCAAATCACAAGGTGGCTTATCATCTTTCCAAGGACTATTAACCAATGAAGGTTCAACTCTAAAAAGACAAATTCATGGAGGCTCAACATGGGGCTTCTAAAGAAAAAAGGGCCTCAATCCAACTAACATCATAATAAAATATAGAGAACTCTGATTACCCATTAAGCAGATCCCAACATCAAAGTCCTTCTCCCTTTGATGAAGATGAAGCAACTCATCAATGGTTTTGTTCAACCTTAGCAAGCAACCAAAGCAAGGAAAGAGCTAGACCCAAAACTAGGGGGACTTTAAAACGAAGGTCTCCCAATCAATAATCAAGAGAGTAATAAAGGAACCCAAGAAGGAGAGAAAGTTGGCATAACTCTTCTAGCTCTCCATCCTCATCCTCATCCTCATCATCAAGATGTTATAAGGATGAACACAATCACGACTGAAGAAAAAATGATCATATATATAAGAACTCATCATAGATATGGGAGGAGAAAACTTAGGCAAGAGCAAGAAGAAGGGGGACATAATCACAAAATAAGGAATAACAAGCAATACCATATAAGGCATGGTCATGGAAGGGGTCATGAAGGACATGATGCATATGATGAACTATTGGTAGCTATAAGAAGTATGATCAAAATTTGAAAGGTAATTTATATTTCCACCAAGCATCAAAGAAATAGCTGAATTAAATGACTAAACGTGAATAATATTCCTAAGTTTGAAGGAGACTACAATGCTAATCCTTAACACCACTTGCAAGCCTTCCATGATGTCTATGCCTTGCAAAACATTAAAATGATTGGAAAAAGTTGAATCTCTTCCCTAGGACACTCATCAAAGAAGCTAAAAGTTGGTATTAGTGCTTGGAATTAGAATCCATTAAAAGGTAGAGTGTGATGCTAGAGTTGTTCAACTATAAGTACTCAACATACTCCTAAGTGTCCAATTTGAGAAAGTAGATTCAAGGGTGGACATGGAAATCATGGACTCTGTGATGTGACCTTGGGTAGGTACTATTCTCTACTTCACAAATGTCCAAGCCATGGTTTCCTTCAAGGAGAGCAATTGTACCATGTCATAGATGTACTTTGAAAAAAAAACCAGGGAGATTCTTGGGATTTGTGCTCAAGGGACACTATCAAAGATAAGATCTCATCATATCCAAAGGCTTATTGATTAGGTAGAAAAGAAAAAAAAGAGCTAAAAAAAGTACATATGAGTATAACAAAGATCCCTTCATCCATAAAAAGAAGGTCCATTTGTATAAACCAAATAAAGGAGCATCACTAGAGAAGGTAGTGCAAAGAAAGGCCTTGTCAATCCAAAAATTTATCACTAAAGTATTAGCTAAGGTTGACAAGATGTGGAAATCCATTAATGAAAAGTTTCAAAATACATTAAAGATCATAGAGGAGAAGACAAAACTATGAAGGATCAAAGGTAATGATAAGAAAAAAATAAAAACATGAGAAAGGACTACTATCTTCAAAAGTGAAAAGATGCTATAGTTGAAAAGGTTGTAAACTCAAAATCAGATGATGATGTTTGTGTCATTTTCTAGTATGAATATCTAAAGAGCTATTACCCAATAATGTTACACTTACAAGAGTCTAGGATTTATGCCTTAAATCCAAAGTTTCTCAAAAAGTAAGTACTCAAGAGACTACCTTATCCTCAAGGCAACTGCAAGCATCCATTTAACCAATAATAGTACTATCCAAGTGTAGTGTCACCTCTATCTTAAGACTACTATCAATAGTGGCATAATCCATAATCATGAGGGATGTCACCACCAAGATAGTAGTATCCTCATAAATAGTGGAATCCATGTGGATACTATGTTTAACAACCAATATCTCATAGTAGCTCCACCACCCATACATCTACCCATCATTATCATCATACAGAGTCCCATAAACTTGTCACTTCATGAGCCAAATCTCCTTTCACTTATACTCATCACCATCCATAACATCATCCACCTCATGCCTCTGCATCTTTACCACCTACAACATCAATGCAGGGTGAGATACCTCCATAGCCTCAACAACAATATGCCACAAAATTTTTGAACTTGTAGGTGGAAGTAGTTCAAGTGGTTTCAAGGAAAAGCCTTATAAAAGATCATTCTTTAGGCCAAATAGTCCACCAAAATCATCACAAGAATAAGGAGTTGCAAGTTTCACTTAAAGTATTTCTAAAATATTAAAAAAATTTCCTTAAAACAAATAACCTTAAATGTACAAACTATCATGTTAACATGTGCAATAACTAACTAGATAAAGGTAGGACATCTTTCCAAAATGAGAACTAATATAGAAAGTCCCTTAATTTATTTGTAGATTATAGGAAATGAGCAATGCAAAGCTCTACTAGACTCAAGTTCTAAGGTCACTCTAATTTCATAAGAAATGTACAAGGCATGAAACTTACCTCTACTTTAAAAATGTAATATCAAATTAGATCTTGTAGATTAATCCATAATTGTCCCCTTAGAATTGGTGAAGGAAATTATGGCCACCATTAGTAATTAATCATATCCAAAAAATTTCCTATTCATCCATATTGATAACTACAAAGGAGACTTCCCCATCATCATGGGAAGAGCTTAGCTAAGCACCATTAATGTCAAGTTAGGAATCAGAGACATGTCCTTGGAAATTTCTAAGGAAAGTAAATTTTCCAAGATTGAGAAGAAGAAAGTTTCATGCATCACTTACAATGACACAAGGTGTGATTTTATGCAAAAAATATGAGTCATTGGAAGAAGAAAAATTAGAGCATGCAAGTCATATGCTAAACCAGTTAACATCTAAAGGTACTTATACATAGCAACCACAAAACAAGAAGGTATCTAGTGGTTAACATCAATTGTTAGCTCCAATTCAATGATATGCATGGAACCAATAGAAATCCTGACAAGTGCCTACATTGATGGGATGGATGAAATGAAGCAGATCAAACACTAACTCTTAGACAAAGTATTTAGAAAGAAAGTAGAAGAAGATTAGAAATATTTGGAAATTCTAGAACCCTTAGGACTAATAACATTACTATAATCATTAGAGTATATGTTCCTTAACAATGACAAACTAGTAATTATAAATGCCCAACTCACTAAGAAACATAGAAGTTATTGAGTAGTAAAAAAATGATCAACAAACTTTGCTTGGTCATATGATAAAATTACAAGAATTAAGTCATGTGTATGCTAGCACTGAATCTACATAGATTTTACCATAATATTCAAGAGAAAAATTTAGAGGAGATTAAGTCCTAAACTAAAACAAGTTGTTAAGAAGAAGACAGAAATGCTCTTAAAAGTAGGATTTATCTACCCTATGGTAGACAGTAAGTGGATGATCCCACTAGATATTGTGCCAAAGAAATATATGCAATAGAGGATCTATATTAATTTGAGGCTATTAAACATGGCTACCTTTAAAGATCATTTATTATTATTATTTGTAGATCAAGTGTTGGTCATCATCATAGGGCATAAGTATTATAGCTTTTTGGATGGTTATACTGGTTGTAATCAAATTTAGATAGCTCTAGAAAACCAAGACAAAACAACATTCATAAGTCCTTAGGGAACCTTTGCATACAAAAAAATGTCTTTAACTTGGGTAATGTACTAGCAACATTTAAGTACCTTATCCTTAGCATATTTCAATAGTAGATTAGTAGTAGTATAGAGGTCTTCACGAATGACTTCTCCACCTATGGGGTAGATTTTGAATAAGCACTAAATCATATTAAGTAGGTTTTGAATTGATCTATGGAAACCAATCTCAAGCTTGATTAGCAGAAAATCCATTTAATGGATTAGGAAGACATTAGCCTTGGGCACTAAATTTTAGAGAAATACATTAAGCTAGACTCAAAGAAGATATGATGATTTAAGGAATCACACAACAACCGTAGATTGTTAAAGATGTTAGGTCCTTCCTTGGATACATTGGTTGGTATAGGAGATTTATTGAGAACTTTTTCAAGATTGTCAAACCATTGCTAGAATTTTCAAAGAAGGATGTATCATTCAAATGAATTAAGGTATGTAAGTAAACATTCCAACTCTTAAAGTAAAAGCTTGTAGAAACTCCAATTTTACAAGTACCAAATTAGTACAAATGCATCAAACTTCGCTTTGGAAGTAGTGCTTACATAGTTGGATAATCAGAAATATCCATACGACATCCACTATGCAAGAAAGAGCATTGTAGATGTGTAACTAAAATACACCACAACAAAGAAAGGATTAATAATAGTGATGTACACTCTAGAAAAATTCAGATATTATGTGCTGGGATATCTAGTCTTTATACATACAAACCACAATGCAATTTGCTTTCTAATGAACAAACCAACGATCAACTCCCATAACATACAGTGGTTAGTGATCTTTCAATAATTTGATCTCATAATGATGTACATGAAAGGGACTAAGAGCATAGTTGTTGATCATCTATCTTGGTTTAGATGAGACAACAAGGTTGCTAAAGAATCCATTTTTGATTAATTTCTTAATACATTATTTTTTTGCTAAAGTAGTTGTGGCTCCAACTAGAGTCGTAACTTGGTATGTAGATTTCTTCTCATATATACTCACAAAAGAGATTCCTATAGAATGAGATCAAAGAAAAAAGTAATGACAGCTCCACCAAGTCAAATAATACATGGAAATAAAGAGAAATCTCTACAATGTTTATGCTAATTACTTGGCATGATGATGCATACTAAATAAAGATTAACTAAAAATTCTTCAAAATACCTATGAGGGCCCTTATGGAGGCAATTATTCTAGAAGGAGAATCACCATAAACATCCTAATGGAAAAATATTTTTTTAGCCAACAATCTTTAGGAATGCCCATCACTTTTATGACTCTTGTACATCTATCAAAGGGATGGAGGAATGATAGCCAAGATGAAAGTGTTGTGACAATGGATTCAACAACTAGGGCCTTTTAATTTGTGGGGAATTCACTTCATGGATCCCATCTCTAACATGTCCAATAAGAAGTCCTACATCATTATTGCTATAGACTATTGTATAAAATGGATAAATGCTTGAGTATTGATTGTACTTTTAAAATTTTGGCCTAATTCTTTCAACAATAGGTGGTAAATAGGTTTGATATTCCTTGGATGCTAATTTTTGATAATACAACCCATTTTATGTTGAACTTTTGGTATTTAAAAACCTTAAGAAAAATGGAAAATATAGAATGTTTGTGATGGATGATGATTTTGTAGGACATGAACAAGAACTTCATAATGAAATCTAAGCACTTAAGAAAACAAGATCTACTACGAGATGTCAAAGTGAAGACTACATGGACAAGATGAGAGCATGGATGAAAACAAAGACTACAAATCAAATGAAGATGCTCCAAGGAATACCAAGAAGGAAAAATGATAGGAGAAACCCTTAGAAGTGAAAGCTTAAAAGTTGAGGAGATTTTTTTGAAAAATAATAAATGTCTATCTGCAACATTAGATGTCTCCCTATAGATGTCCGATATGCCAGTGAGACGTCTCTTCTAAATTGAGGCCAATCTTAGCTATACTTCCCAACTTAAAAGTAGACGTCTATACTAGTCATTTGCTAGCTGTTACATGAATTTCAAGGAGTTTTTGAAAACTCTGAGGCTATAAGATGATGTTAAAATCTTGGGAATTATGTAAGCACTATTCACACATAAGCCCTTCATTGTCTATTCTATGAAATTCTATTCTTTCTCCTCACTATAACATCGTTTACTTGATTGTAATTTGTACTAAGCTTCAAGTACAATGACTTGCAAATATAGTTAGATTATTTTCTTGTTCTTTTCTTTCTTTCTTGTAGACCTATGGGGTAGATGTGATTCTTGCAAGAAGGCATCCATATTGAGCTTGTCGAGATCGTATGGAATTGAGTGGTTTTGCAACATCAAAACACTCTAGAGCAAAACTCAATTTTGTAAAGGTTGTGGAATTCTTGAAACCACATTCTTAACTTGTTGGGACCTTGTGAGGTTGAATGGTTTTACAACTATGAAAAACTCCGAAGTGGAACTCAAAGCTGTATAGGGTGTGGTTCCCTTCAAACCATATTTTTTAAGAAATAGAGTTTGGAGGTATGCACGAATTCTACCCTAAGAGTGTGGACATACCAAAGTTGTAGAACCACATAAAATTTGGTGTGTTCATGTGGCTAGTAAAATTTTAATTAGGGAACTTATTCAACCCTCTTTCTAAGTTCTTAATTCATAAGTGGTATTAAAGCCTAGTACTCTTAAGTTCATGCTACAACTTTCAAGAGTGAGCTATGGAGGGGACATCCTACACAAAGCCACTGATGTTTGACCGATTTGATTTTACTTATTAGAAGTCAAGGATGCAAGGGGTCTTCAAGTCCATGGAATTTCAATTATGAGAGTCAATTCTTGAAGGCTACACACTATTCATGACAGCACACCAAAAGTTCTCAATCCATGGAACAAATGGATGCTTGAAGAAAGAGATAAGTTTATGTATAATTATAAAGCAAAAAATTCTTTATATTGTGCATTAAATTAGTCTGAATTTAATAGAATAGTTGGATGTAACACTACTATGGGAATTTTGAAAACCTATGAGAGCACATCCATCGTCAAACAATCAAAACTTTTGGTCTTGCAAAGTGAATATGACAAACTTAAGATAAGGGAAGGTGCAAAAATTATAGATTATTTTTCTAGGGCAAATGATCTTGTGGTAGAAATTAGGAATACAGGCAAGGACTTGCCTAAAAGTGATGTAATTAAAAAAATGATTAAAACACTACAACTTGAATTTAGACTTATGGTTACAGCTATGAAAGAAATTAGAGATTTTTCTATTCTAAAATTTGAAGAGCTCCAAAGTGCCCTTATTGCTTATGAAATGAATCTCATAAGTGAAGGAGAAATAAAAGAAAAGACTATCTCCCTAAAATTAACATCAAAATAGAAGGAACTAGCTCAACAAAAAATGAACAATGAGGAAGAAATAACTCTTCTATCAAGAAGAGTTCAAAGGCTTCTAGTAAGAAAAGGAAGAAGCTTTAATCAACCAAGGCCAAACCAATTCAACACCAAAGGTAAACATAAAGGTAAGAAAATTGAATGTTTGGTATGTTGTGGAAGATGCCATGTGGCCTCTGAATGCCCTAGCATTGGTAGGTTGCAATGAAAAGATAAGACTAACACAGATACAAAAAAGACTAACTTCTACACAAGCTATGATGATGGAGAGAAAAGTGAATAAGAGGTTGATACTATGAAAAATTCCCATCTTATATGTATGGCCCTTACAAATCAAAATTCATCACAGATTTCTAATGAACTAAGAGGTAAGCATGATGAAAGGTATAATGAATTACGTGATGAAATTTTTATCTTACATTATCTACTCAAGAAGGTAAAGAAAAATATGCATAGAAATTTTTTTGAATTCTATACCTTATCTTCCAAGTTAAAAAGGAAAATCTCAGACATAAAAACTAAGATTCAACTACTAAATCCATTAGATAAATAGAAATTTAGGGATACTTAGGAATAAGGGATTAGTGAAAATAAAGAAAATTAGCTCAAAAGTGAAAGCTTGGAAGAACCTCACAAAAGGATACATGTACTAATTCAAGTATAATTAGGTTTAATGATTCTTTTCATGAAAGAAACACTTCATACTTTTGAAAAGAGTGTGGTCATAAGCTAGATTATTATGCTTACATTGAAAAAAATAACATTGATACTTGGTCTTACTAAAAGGAATCTAGTGAGTGTATCTTGCAGGATGCAACAACTTGGAAAGAGAATGAGCTAAAAGCTAGAGAAACTTCTAAAAAAATAAATGAAAGTATCAAAGACCATAGATTCTCCTATTTTGAAGAACAAGAATAATAAGGATTTCCATACAAGTTTGGAGACATCAAGGAACTACTAAGAGAAAATCAAATGGTAAGGAGGTACTCCATGATAGAGGGCCTCATCTCAAACTCCATTAGTCATTATCATATCAATAAGCAAGTATGATAAGTCTTGGTAAGTCTCTATTTCCTTGTTTGCTAGATTAACTATAGAAAAGTTTTTGAATTTATTTTTATTTTTTTAATCATCAAAGAAAACATATCCTAATTCATGATTTTATAGAAAAATGACCTCAAAGAAAGATCAAGGTAGTATGGCTATCTGTCACATTATCTCATGAACTATTTAGCTATATACATGTCCAAAATAAGTTTTATATTTGAGAAACACGAGAAATGCATTACATTCACGTTTATCATAAGATACCACTAATATGAAAAATTAGACCAAGTATTGTAGAAAAATGGCAAACTGAGGCATAATTTGATGATTAAGTAAGACAAATTTTTATTTTTTGTACCCAATAATTTTCTCTAATGTTGTAAAACTTTGTTGGATAATTCAATATTCTTGTATAAGCAGGATTATGATAAACTAGCTAAGTATCAAAGGAGAAATAAGCACATATGTAGGGGAAGCTATACTATGAATATAGTCTTTTGAGTACTAAAGTTCATTGTTGTTGATATGAACCAAACAATTCCTACTTAGGAGATCTCAAGCCTACTGAAGCAAGAAGTACTCACATTTCTATTTTGTGATAAAGCATCTTAGGGAGTTTTGAAAATTAATTGATAATATATTTTAAGGCTCCTTAAGATATATGTGATCAATTTGAACATCTTAATTAGAAATTTCTTTGCTTTGATCTCTTGATCTAGTTATGAAATTTGCTCTATTTCTTAAAAGTTGGATGTGTATGTACTTATTTTCCTTCACATGAAATTACTATGTATATTTTTTGATTATGAAGATGTGATGATAAACATCTAATGAGGTTTTACTTAGATGAAGACTATACAATTCTTACCTATCTTTGGATCTGTCTTATTACTAGTTGTAAGGCCATGCTTCTTTTTTGATTATGTCAAAAAAGGGGAAGAATTTTATGTCTTCTTGATGTGATATGTGATTATGATGTGGTTACTTATGATATGATTATAATCTATGTCATGGGCAACATTTTTATTGAATGATAATAATTATCTTATGGACATATTTGATGGATATATTTGAACAATTCTAACCTTATGATGGTATCGATTACTATATTTTTAGTTTAGAGACAAGATATTCAATACTTATTTCTTATCTCTTGATCATAAAATCCCTTGTTCAAAATTCACAAGTGTCATAATGATTGATGAATTTTGTGTTGTATTAAGGATGCATTTTTGCAGAGTCTTTCATCTCTCATCATCCTTAGCTCAATCGATTTTGGGATTTGCTAATCCATTTTCTTAAGTTTTGGAAATCACCAAAAAGGAGGAGATTGTTCACCTTTTGGTATGTCAAAACCTTAAGAAAAATGGAGAATATATAATGTTAGTGATGGATGATGATTTTGCAAGACATAAACAAGGACTCCATGATGAGATCTAAGAACTCGAGGAAATGAGATCTACAACTAGATGTCAAAATGAAGAATACATGAGCAAGATGAGAGCATGCATAAAAATGAAGACTACAAATCAAATGAAGATGCTTCAAGGACTACCAAGAAGGAAAATTGATAGGAGAAAGCCTTAGAATTCAAAGCTCAAAAGTTGAGGAGATGTCTTTGAAAAATAGTAGGTGTCTATCTGCAATAGTAGAAGTCTCCCTATAGATGTCCCACTATAGATGTTCTATCTACCAATAAGATGTCTCTCCTAAATTTAGGCCAATCTCAATTAACATCCCAACTTCAAAGTAGACATCTACACTAATTGTTTGGTAGCTCTTGCATAAATTTTGACAAGTGTTCAAAAACTCTGAGGCTATAAGATGATGTCAAAATCTTGGAAATTGTGCAAGCACTATTCATACATAAGCCCCTCATTGTCTGTTCAATGTAATTCTATTCTTACTCCTCATTGTAACATCATTTACTTAATTGTAATTTGTACTGAGCTTCAGGTACAAGGACTTATAAATTTAGTTACATTCTTTTCTTTTTCTTTTCTTTCTTTCTTGTAGCTCTACAAGGTTGATGTGCTTCTTATGAGAAGGCATCCATATTGAGCTTGTCGAGATCCTACAATATTGAGTGATTTTGCAACATCAAAACACTTTGAAGTGGAGCTTAACTTTGTAAAGGTTGTGGGATCCTTGAAACCACATTTTGCACTTTTTGGGACCTTACAAGGTTGAGTGGTTTCACAATGAAAAAACACTCTAAAGCAAAGCTTAGAGCTTGTACATAGTGTGGTGCCCTTCAAACCACATTTTTTAAGAAATAAAGTCTAAAGGTATGCACAAATTCTACCCTCCAAGTGTGAACATACCCAAGTTGGGGAACCACATAAAATTTGATGTGTTCATGTGGCTAGTGCAATTGTAGTTAGGAAACTATGCAAACCCCCTTCTAAGTTCTTGATCCATATTTTATAGGTGCCACATTCACAAAGTTGATAATATTCTTAGGGGTAGAACACAAACTTACAACACCCTATTACCCCTAAGCCAATAGCCAAGTTAAGATGACAAATAAGGAGATTACATGATATTAGAAAGATTAGGGTACCAAATTGAACAATGCCTTATAGGCTTATCACTCCATATGGAAACTTCCTATAGGCTACTTTCCCTATGAACTAGTGTATGGTATGTTACCCAAACGTCTTATCAATAAAGAAATTTTTACACTAAACACAGCCTGTGACCTTGACATTAACATTAACCTAGCAGAAAAAGAAAGACTAATGGCCATTGATGTGCTAGATGAAAATCAAAGAGTAATCCTCATGATGAATGAAATACATAAGGTACATAACAAACAATGTCATGATGCTAGAAGACTCAATGTGGGCTTTTAACTAGAAGATAAGGTTCTCTACCAAAACCCTACACATATGCCTTAATGAAAAAAAAATCTAAATATTCTGAAAAGGGCCTCACATTATTCATTCAACTCTCCATTTAGGAGCCATAAAGATCTAATACCTTAATTACCCATAGAAGTTAATATTGGTCAATACGTAATAAATGAAATCCTTTAAAAACTTCTAATTACCTAAGGACTACAATGATGCCTAAATTCATGGCCAAGCTTGCTATATCTTTCATATCTCCTCCTTTCAACCTAGTCATGGGGGGAGACATCCATCTAACTTAACACCTTGTAAAGATAAATTTTTCACATTTTTTGTTTTGTACATTTCTTTTTACTTTTCCTATTCTTTATATGTTTTTCATTTTTTGAAATTTTTTTCTTTTTTTAAATATTTCTATTTCTTTGAGTCATTTACATTTTTAATTCCTATACTTATATTTTTCATTACATTAAATAAGGATTTTTATTTATGTATAGTCCAACATTATTATTTGATAATATCCTATGCTATCAAGATGATTAGACAAATATTTGTATACAACAGTGAAACCATGTCATCCATTCCTTCACTTTCTATCAACAAGGAGTGTTCACTATGAAAGTAATATGGTACTTCTCACATCAAAACTAAAATTAACTTATGATCCTTATGTTTTGAGGAAAGGAAGAAGAATCAAGAAGGAATGAAAATGGTATGTCATTAAGGGGATTTGCTAATTCCTTACACTTCCTCTATGGATCTTACTACTCCATGTGTTTATATCATTTTTCATGTTTTAGTTTTAATGAAAGTATGTTCTTGAATAAGTGTTTCCTTGTCATGTTACTAGAAAGATATGTTGCATACTTGAAGTTAGTCTTCCAATAAGGAAAACATAAGTCACTCATTAATTAATTCATAAAAGATAATTGATTCTTGGGATATTACTAGAAAGACATGTTACCCATGTCTGAAGGTAGAATACTTTCAAGGATTCCATAGGTCTCTTGGACTAGTTCCATTACATGACTAGAAAGACATGTTACCTATGCTTGAAGGTACTCCTCTAGTGGGATTAACATTAGCTATGGGGCTGAAGAGACATGTTACCCATGCTTGAAGGCACCCCTCTAATTAATGGCAAAGTTTTCCAAAAATAATTAATGTATAAGTAATTAATTAATTAAAAATGCTTTCTTATTCTCTTTTGCTAAGTAGTAATGTTTTCATATGGTTATGGTGGTCCTATGGTTATAAGTTTAAGATGGTATAATGTGATGTCACTAGATAAGGTATGGACTTAGTTTGAAACCTAGACTAATAAATATAATGGTCATTTTAATCATAATTGATATAAGAACCTACTGTGGATATGGTAAAGCATCTAACATTCACTTTTTTGCAGTCCCTTGTTATTTCATTTTTTACCTCATTACTACATGCAATTTTTTGACTCTTGATTTTGGATTAGTGTAATGCAAAATTTCGAAGTCAATTATTGTGTAGGTGTGACATATAAACTACATTGATATTTAATTCCAAACATTCCTATAGATGCCTTGTGGGATGATTATACAAGGGCATTAAGGGTATGAGCCTTGATGAGACGCGATTTACACTAGGCCGCGATATCGCGTACGCAATATCGCGGTCGTCGCGATATCGCATCCCATGCGATATC
>MNCI01015722.1:286433-298117 GCA_015680685.1 Gnetum montanum | reverse complement strand
CGTGCACGCTCGTATTTGTATGGTTGAGTGTAGGGGTACCTCGCCACTCATCAAGCCTACTATGAGAAGGACCCACATGTATAACTTTTAGGAATCTAGTCTATATACCACCTTCACATGCCCAAATCATTAACTTGCAATTCCAAGTTCAATGCACTCCTCAATTTTCAAGAATCTTGTTATGCATTGCATCAAAGTGTCAAAATCCTATCCTTAGTGTTCAAGCTTCTCGATGTTTATAAAGATCCACTAGGATCTCACTGACATTGTCCTTACCTTTAAATACTCTTTCTGACTTCCTTTCAACACCTAAATCACTTCAAAATTTAAAAAAATAGGCTTGAAATTTAAAAGGAAATTTTGAATTTTAGTTGCATAAACACATTCCTATTGATGTAATCAGATACATTGATGCACCCCTATTGATGAATTCCTATTGACATAGTATAAAAATAGTATATATATATATGCACAACCATTAGACAAATTTTTGTCATTTTCCTTTAAACTCAAAGGGATTTTTTGAATTTTTCTAAGCCTAGAGCCTTTTAAGAGAAATAACTTATCCTCTACTCATTTGATTTAACCCATTTTTCATTTGATGAGCTCATCGAGTTGAGCTTTACATTGTAGACATACCTAACATCAAAATTTGAACAATTTTTAACACCCCATAGTTTAAATAGCAAAGGTAGTTAAAGTATAACTAAGGCATGTAAATAATAATAATTAGTTAAAATTAAGGATTAAATGTCTAACTACAATAGGACTTCAAAATTATAAAGACTATAATCACTTAAGTGCATTAATACCATAATTTTGTAGATATAAGCTAATAATGAATGATTGAAGGATACATTTGCTTGTGCCCATATAACTAAGGCTAATCAATGATTCTTCATGTAATTATAAATGGCTCTAACATGAGGTCCTCAATCAAATGAACCTTCACAACCAAGGAAAAAACACTTAAGAAAAGGATGATGACAACAGCAACAATAATAATAGTAAGTAGAGAAGGTATCAGAAGTAACCCATGCAACTAGACTACTAAGAAAAGAACCTGAGGTGGAATCTATTTAACAAATTCTCACTATAGAGACATGATAGTCTAGGAAAGATTAAGTGTCTAGACCAAGGCTAAATCCTAAAGTCATGCTTATATAGGCATTCCTAGAGAAGATCTATAGTAAGGAAGTTTAAAGTATGATTTTCTAAGAACTAAACTTTGGATCGTTTCTTAAATTCACACTTGAAAAGGCCCAGAAACAGTTGTAGGCATTCCCATTTTGGTGCACCATTTCCACTAGTGGGAAATGATATCTTAGTGATGAGCGGCAAGTACCCCCACATCCAACCATACCAATCACAAGCATTCATGCATGATCTGGTCAAATTTCATGGATGGGCCTAGTTGTTGTTGAGTCTAAAGGGCCTTTGATCTATGATCTAAGCTTAAAGGAAATGAAGAACTTCGTTAGAACAAGCACACTCTTGTTAAACTATCTTAAATTCTATTATGTCTTCTCTTCTATTATGAATGAATATGTGATGCTACAATTATATAGGCCTTGATCTCCCAAGAATAGATTTGGAGAGATAAGCGTGAATCTCGGAAATCATGGGGATGATCCTTATCATCTTATTTAAGGATCTTCTTAATATGGGATGATCTAAACATGGGATTGAGTAAGAATTACATGAATAGGATCTCATCTTATTTAAAATAGATTAATAAATGAGATCTATCTAATTTTATTGTGCAACATTTGGTCATCATATTCCACAAACCCCTCCCCAACACGCCCCGCCCCCACATGATGGTAAGAGGTTCCACTCCTAAGAAGTCTTGGAAAGACTTAAAATTTTCACGACTCATAATTTTAGTAAAGATGTCTGCCATTTGTGCTTTAGTTTCACTATGTTCCATGTTGAGTATGTTATCTTGGATTAGGCTTTTGAGATGGTGATGCTTGATATCTATGTGCTTGGAATGCCCATGATGAATAGGATTGTAAACCATTGCAATAGCACTTGTGCTATCACAATATAAGCAAATGGGAGGTTCGAGCGTATATCCCATTTCAATAAAAATGGAGTGGATCCATATGGCTTGAGTAGTACCATTCGATGCAGCAATGTATTCTGCTTCTACTATTGAGAGTGTGACTGTAGATTTCTTCTTTGATACCCAGAAATAAATGATGGACCAAGGGAGAAACAAAACCAAGAAGTTGACTTTCAATCTTCAAGGTCACCTCCCCAATCTGCATCAGTGTATCCCCATATCTTGAAATTTGTATGTCAATGAAATGTGAGTCCAAAATCTATTGTAGTTCTTAGATATCGTAAATCTTGTTTTGTAGCTTTCCAATGTGATTCATGTAGATCTTGCATGAACTGAGAGAGGTAATTTACAACATATTAGATATCTGGACAAGTATTGGAGAGATACATTAAACTACCGACTAGGGATTTATATAGTGAAGGGTTGACAAATGGGGATTTGTCATCCTTGGTAGGGTTTGTACCAAGGGCAAGTGGTGTATCTGAAGGATTATAATTAATCATCCCAAATTTCTCAATTAAGGATTGGGAAAATTTCATTTGGCATATGGAAATTGATTTTGTTCTTTGGATAACTTGAAAATCCAAAATGTACGACATCTTCCCTCAATTAGAAATTTCAAGTTTCTTTTTCATGTAATTAAGAAAATTATTTCCTAATGGAATTGTAGGTGAAAAATAGATTAAATCATTTACATATAAATAGACAAAAATAAAATCATCTCCAGATACTTTTTTGTATATTGTTGTTTGGGACTAAATATTGGTGAAGTCTTCTTACATGAAAAATGCATGAATACATGCATACCATGCCCATGGAGCTTTCTTGAACTCATATAATGCTTTATGGAGCTTGTGAACATGATTTCGTTTTCCTTCATCAATAAAGCTTGGTGGTTGTTCCACGTAAACTTCTTCATTAAGAAATCCATTAAGGAATGTAGAGGCCACATCCAGTTGATAAACCACATAGCTAGCTTGTGTAGCAATGGTAAGAAAGATTCTTACAGATTCCATCCATGAAACGGAAGCAAAGTTATCATCAAAGTCTCTACCTTGCTATGGAAGATATCCTTTGGCAACTAGGTGAGCTTTGAATTTTTGTATTTCACGATACTGATTTCTCTTAATTTTAAATATCCATTTTAAACTAATAACAAGATTACCTGATGGACAGGGAACTAGGCTCCAAGTGTTGTTTTTATTAATTTGTTGTAACTCTCTTTCCATGACATCAATCCAACAGTTATCCAATGTAGCTTCAACAACTATAGATGGTTCCATTAAACCATCATCACTTCCCCCCATCAACATAAGTAGTGCAAAAAATTCATCATCCATGGTAGTGAAGAGAGCATCCTCAATAGATTCCACATCCTGGGGTGGTGGAGTAGTGTCTTCATGAAAATGACTATAGGTCATGCACTTTGTAAAATTTGTATCCAGCATGTTGGTGCCTGGATGATATTAAGATAGTTGAGAAGTGGATGGAATCTGTTGTGATGTGAACACTATTGATGTAGAAGGTGTGCTAGATGGAATGATTTGTGAGAGTGCTACTACAAAGGTTTGTCCTAGAAGAGGGAATGAAAGTTGATTATGCTGCTACACTACATTAGCCATTGAAACACTCTAGTTTTTATCCCAATGTGAGGTAGCATTGGAAATAGATGCCTCATTGGAATGATTTGCCTCCCACCATGGATGTTTCTAGATAGATGAAAAATAGGGTGGTAATGAGGATGAGAAATAGTATGGAATACCATAATGTGGTGACAAGATATATCTGTTGGGTTGTTGGAAAGTTGGAGATGTTAAAATGGTACCACTGTGTTTGGCTATTCCATGACTAATTTGGATAAGGGATGAGAACGTTGATGGAGTAGAAAAAGTACAATAAATATCACCTGGATGACCATGCCAGGGTTGCAATGCATATGAGGTGAGAGTGCGTAGGTTTTTTTACTATACTACCATGGATTCTTGGAAGGAATCATTGCTAGATCATGCACCGTCAAAGTTGGTAGTAGTAGGCACATCTCTTCCTCTATTACTGTGATTAATCCTGTAAAAATAGTTCATTGGTTGTATGCAACATCCAAAAAAGTGAACTAGGTAGAGTAGATCAATGGGTTGGTGATTGACCGTTGAACAAAAGCTGATGGAAGTGTGGGTCTTGTGGTAATTGTGAGGCCTTGACATGTTGAATTGATTTTGTTGGATTGTGACATTGTGTGGTTTTCTAGGCATAGTGGTACATGATGGCACTTTAAAAGTCTACATGATTCCTTGTTGGTTGCCATTTTTATCTAACGTGGTCCCACCAATTTGTAAAGAATGTGTAGCAAAAAAAGTAAAACAATTCATAGTAGATGAGGATGTTTGCCCAAGATGGTTTGAAGCTTTCACTTTTTGCTTGGCACAAGAAATACGAATTTTTTGTGGTTCATTTTGATGGCTCACATTAGTAGGATCCTCCACCATCTTGTGTTGACCTTTCACATGGTTGATCAAATTCACTAAAATGGACGTCACATGAATCAATTACCCTTTTATTTTTTCATCATAGCACTTGTATGCTTTGGATTTTAAAGCATATCCAAGAAAAATACATGGTGTAGATTTCATATCTAATTTTTATCGATTTTCAAATGAGATATTGGGTGGATAACCATTCCATAATTCATATGGTGTTCTATCTAGAATTGACCTTGATGGCACCCTATTTAAAAGATAAATTGATGTTTCACAAGCTTCTACACAAAACTTATTCTCTAAACTTAACATTTAGAGTATACATCTTGCCATTTCAACCATTGTTCTATTTTTTCTCTTAACAATTCCATTGTGTTGAGGTGTGAATGATGTGGTAGTTTGATGAATAATCCCATTTTTCTTGCAAAATTCATCAAATTTGTTTGAAAAAAAAAACCACCATGATTTTTTTGAATTTTCTTAATTGTTTTACGACTTTGATTTTCTACTTCCACCTTGAATTCTTTAAAAAATCTCAAAGTTTGATCTTTTAATTTCATAAAATACCCCTAAGAAAATCTGGAAAAATCATCCACTATGATTAACATATATCAATTTTTACCTAGGCTCAATGTTTGCATGGAATCGCATAAATCCATATGAACTAGATCTAATTTTTGTTGAGATCTATGTTCTTTTCTAGGAAACAGCAACCTTGTAATTTTTCCTAGTTAACATATGCCATACATGATTATCTAGCAAAGAAAAATTTGGCATACCTCTTACCATTTCTCCTTTTTGCATGTAGTCCATTGAGCCAAAGTTGACCTAGCATGCCATAACCATGTTATGTCTTCAATGACAATGAGACAATGAACATCCTTTTGCATCTGTAACTTGTACATCTGATTCTTTCTTATAGGGGTAATAGCAATACCTTTATCATCATTAGCCTTAGAAAATTTTCAAACCTCTTTTTCAAACTCAACATGATACCCATTATGACATAATTGCCCCACACTTAATAAATTCTTTAAAAGAGTTAGAACAAAATAGATCTGGGAAATAACATATTTGTTTCCTTGAGTTGTTGTGAAGGCAAGTGATCCAATCCCAACAATGGTTAACTTCTTTCCATTACCTATAGTTACCTTTCCATAATATTTTTCCAAGCTTGAAAATAGTTTCTTATTCCCTGTCATGTGATCGCTACACCCACTATCAACATACCAAATGTTGTTGCTATTGCTAGCATCTGGTACCTTTGTGGAGATTAAGAGTTTATCTTCCTCCTTTTCAATGTAAAATAATTTCTCACCTTTTTGTTGATCTTCATGTTCTACAATTTTTTCTTTGCCCTTCTTTTCATACTTCTTCCTTGACCAACATTCAAGAGTATTGTGGGTGCTGGTACCACAAAAATCATAATGCTTACCTCCCTTTAATTGATTTGATCTTCCATGATCATGACCTTTGGATTTTCCATGACTGCATCCATGTCCTCTGAATGAGGATCCACTTGAGGATGTTTGATGTTGATTTTAATTCTATTTGGATGTCCTCTAAAATTGTGCTTGAAATGCATTTGCTATTGAATCCTAATGATCAACAATTCTTTACTCGTATGTCCTTAGGCTTCCTACGAGCTCAACCATGGTTATCTTATCAAGATCTTTTACTTCTTCAATAGCCACAACAACAAGATCATATCATCAGGTTACACTTCGAAGGATCTTTTCAACAGCACACCTTTCCTCAATTATTTCTCCACAAGATTGAAGTCCATTTTGAACTTGTTGAAATCAGTTGATGTATTGATTAATAGTCTCTGAATCTAGCATGTGCAAAGATTCAAAATCTTTCCTTAATACTTGTAACTTGACAACACAAACTTTTAATGATCCCTTATATGCAATCTCTAGTGCATCCCATGCAACTTTGCTAGTATGATGCATGACAATTTTGGGAAATATTGTTAGATCTAACCTAGATTGAATGATGCATAATGCTTTTGCATCTTTCTTACAAAGCTCCTTAAATTCATTCTTTTCATATTCCTTCAAGGCCTGAAATGCTACTTGATTAACATCTTGGAATTGATTTTCAATAAGATTCCATAGATCTTGTGATATAAAAAATGTTTGCATCTTGATTGCCCAATATTCATAATTCTCTCCATTAAATACAAGAATTTGGAGAGACATAGATTCATGGTTTTGGGCCATTCTAGAGAGATCTATTGTTAAGAATCTAAGCTAACCTACTCCGATACCAAATGTTAAGTCTAAAGGACCCTAGATCTATGATCTAAGCTTAAAGGAAATAAATAACTTTGTTAGAACAAGCATACTCTTGTTAAAATTTCTTAAATTCTATTATTTCTTCTCTTCTATTATGAATGAATATGTGCTACTACAATTATATAGGCCTTGATCTCCCAAGAATAGATTTGGAGAGATAAGCATGAATCTCAAAAATCATGGGGATGATCCTTATCATCTTATTTAAGGATCTTCTTAATATGGGATGACCTAAATATGGGATTGGATAAGAATTACATGAATAGGATCTCATCTTATTTAAAATATATTAATGGATAAGATCTATCTAATTCTATTGTGGAACATCTAGTCATCATATTTCATAGTTATGGCATCTAAATCATTATGTCTTAATTGCAATTTGTTGTCTTCTCGCTTGAACTAGTGGTAGCTTTGTCACGTATGGTTTAGTCCAAAGTGAGGCATATGATAATTGATGTTATTGCAACCTTATGCTATAGAAATTAATTATTTAATCCAATTAACAATGGAAATTAAAGTCTAAACTAGCCTACATGTGATGAGTATCCATTCCTAACCTTCCATACACACCTTGGACTTCGTGCAACTACCACTGGGATTACCAAGCATACCATTACTAGGCATACAAAATGATAATACTACTGGGTTACCAAGTAATTACACTTAAGTGCTCGTAATTAGTCGTACTCATTCTACTTAATGACAAAAATAATAAAGAGTAATAAATGATAAATATTAACTAAGAAAAATAGTACGCATTTAAGTAATTAATAATAATAAAGCTAAGTGGATTCTGCAATGATGGAAGTAATCTTGATCTTTATTGCCAAACATGTAACATGCCCAAGTACATCACATTTGAATAAGGATGTTGTACAATCACTTAACATCACATTGCAAGCATGCACTAGAAACAAACTAATACCTATCTACTTCCTTCTTTATGTCTACATCCCCCCAGAACCATGCACCCAAGTGTTGTATTTTTAGGCTAGCATGAATGAGGTGATATTAAATCCCTAACATCGAAGGACGTGCCTAGATATTGGATACCCGATAATGCTGCTCCAATATCGGAGCCCTACCAAAACATGACTCATCATACCCCCACAATTGAATGAAAACTCATCTTCAAGTTAAACCAAATGAGGAACAAATTATTTACAAAATATTGGGAAGGTATGGAATTATTAACTAACTCTAACAGACACACGAACCAACTCTTTCATGCCACAGTGGTGTTTTATAAAAAATGGACATGACATGACAAAACAACAAAATTGAAAAAGCTATGTAGTTCCCAGAGGTGGTGGCTCTTCCATTGGTTACTTCCCTTTGTCATCAATCTTTTGGAATTTGTAATGATTTAAGAGCCTCTACAACTTGTCCTCCTCCATTCTTGGATCATGCACCATCCAGGGTGATGATCCAATATGTGTTGGAGTTGGTACATCCCACGAACATGACAACTGTGGGAACATCTAATTGGCTTTCACATACCACACCACGAACTACCTTTGTTCCTCCTTAAAAGCCTTTGCATTTTCTCGTAATTCATGATAATCTATTAGTCTCTTGGCCAAGTCTAAAGTTATATATCTTTGCCCATGGTAACAAGCCTTAATTACTTCTAGTTCTGAGTTTGCCACTTGAAGTTTCTATAGAGCATCTTTTCTATCTACAAACTCCTTCTCCTATAAAGCATCAGTGGCTGCTACTTATTCTAGTTTATTTCTAGACCAACCTACTATTAACATGGTCAGGTTAGCATAACAAATGTTAGCTAATGCCATGTACTCCTTCAAATCCTAAATTTGCATATCCTTATTTTTTACTTCTGGTTGGTGGAGCATGGTGTAGCTATCCAAGATGGACTACCAATCAAGATTCTGCACTCACATGGAATTGATACAAGCCTTTTCCATCTATATTTCTTTCTCATTGATTTGCTTGTACATGTCAATCTAGTCCCAAAAGTGCTCTTTCAACTTCTTATGCCTTTTGACCTCATTCTGCCATGTGCTTATCTTAATTGCAAACTTCTAACATATGGTGTGTACCTCCTCCATTAAGAAGATTTGATTCTCTTTGGCCAATCTGCTTATGTCCTAGTTAACCCTCACCAGTTGCTTCCTTGACTAGTGGATTTTCTCCTCCAAGATGTTTTTCTGCTTCTCGATGGTGGTCAACCTTGTGTTGTTAGTAGTAAGTTGCTTGTTTTCTTCCTAGGCAATGATTAGTGCCTTTGCATGAGAATATGTTTGTGCTTTAGTGGATGAGGCATTCCAAAATACTTTCTCCTTCTCCTATTCAACCATTTTATTTTGCTCAATCAATTGGTCCAACTACTCTATTCAAAACTACTCCAACTGATTAGGCGTAATGAATTGGAAAGGATCTCTTCTTTTGACCCTCAAGGTGATGAGCTCTTATTGCAATTGGTGTACCTCTACTTCTACATGCTCTGCCCTAGTCTCTTCCATAACTAGTTTTCCTTTATTGTCCATGAGGTTGAATTGAACTATAGAAACATCATTGGAGATGTCAATGAGGATTTTCATGACCTGCACAGTCTATAGCAATCTATCAAGCACATCCTCATAAGCCATAAGAATCATCAAGATCCCAGCTAACATTTGTGCATCTTTGGTTCCAATTAAGTCCACCAAAGGCACAATAGACACATTAAAGGATTCTTTGATATGATCTATTATAACTTCTGCTACACTTTTCGCATCTTGGTGCTTCATCACCACAACTATGGAACCTTCTCTAGTTTATAGCACCACTTGGAAAGATGTAGCATTCCTAGAGATCTACTATCACCATTTGGCTATTCCTCTTGATTGTAAATAAATCTATCCCCTTGATGGATCAGATGAAATTGTGGACTAAATGACATCATCAATGACTCAAAAGAGGTTGGATTCATCCTCACTTCCCCAATTGAGTGTTTTAGTAATTTTTTGCAAATGGCTCATTGAGGGTCTATAATGCTACGACGGTGGTAGTGGAACTTGCTACTCCTACTGTTGCTCTAGTTCTTATTCTTGATCCTTCTATAGTTCTTGTTCTTGCTCCTCATCATGATCTTTCCTTGGTGCCACTAGTTTGAGCAACTAAGAGAATGAAGCATTTCGGGCCCTCTTGGGAACATGATCGGTGTAACCTAGGATTTTGCCTCGCTTGCATAACTTCCTAATCAAGTAAGGGAATGGAAGTATCAGCTTCCCTACTGTTCTTTCCTCAAACCGCTATTGAATCTCCATGAAGTACAATTGGACAAGGTTAGTGTTGTATTTTCCCATCAAGATTTCGCTTCCTTTGGCCACATAGGTGAATATCCTATTTAACCCTTTAGTGGGAAAGAGGTGGTATGTGCTAATTTTGAAGTAAATTCTCTCCTCCAAAGTCATCTCATTGTATATTTTGTCTTTTGTATTATATGACCATTTTAGTCACAACTTCCTTGTTTCTATGTCAAATCTTATGGATAGGTTGCTACTTTGGCCCCAACATTGGGTATGTTCAAAACTTCTTCAATGGCTTTGATTGAGTAAGAAATAGAGATTTTGCCAATGTTGATGATGATGTCCTCCTCTTTATTGTGCCATAATTAGTACATCTCACTGAGGTACCATTCATCACTTTCAAAAAGGATGTGCCATAAAGGCGATGCCTGAAGCTAAGTTCTAACTACCACAAGGACCAATTCCACAAATGGCTTGAAGTTCATTTCCATGATGACTGTGGTCAACATGGATTGCTCCTGGATGGCTTGGAGGAATTCTTAGCACAATGTAAGGCATTGTCCCTGTGCTTGAGCCTGTGGTCCTGTAGCCTCCACCTAGACCAACTACCTTGTAACAAGGGCCTATTGATGAATGCTAAATGATTGGGCCTCTTATTCATCATGCTTAGCTAGTGGGCCTTATTCTCTTGGTTGACCTTTGCTACCTCTCGAGTGTTTTCTTACACCTTGCGAAGGTCCTCCTTATCCTCATCTTTTTGGGGCCATCTGCAATCAATCAAGGATTCTAGGTTACTAAGGTGTTTTTCATTTATCATCAAGAGGCTTGTACCTTACTCATATCCTTAGTTTCATTAAGTTCTTAGTTCATGTGATTGCAAAGTTAGAAAAATTTCAAGAAAAATGCCCAAAAAATATTAACTTCTTTTATAACCCTTCACAATTAACTTCTTTTTCCTTTTCTATGGCTTATAATGATGGTTATGATTCCTTAGGTGTGTTAATTAAAGGTTTTAACATGCATACAACTAATTGTTCATTAAAAAGCTTAAGTTTTTCAACATTATTGCCCTTATAATATCTTCTGGGCAATAGAAAATTTTGAAAAATTGGCACAAGCTTTCAACACAAGCACCACACCCCCACCCACCACTCCCCCCCGCCCCCCGCCCCCACACACACACACACACACACACACACAAACTAAATTGAACACTCTAAGATCAAATAGGTTAAAAAAACATGAAAATTGGAGTGGTATAGAGCTAGATATCATGTATTGGATGCACAAAGCTCTTGGTCAAGAGAGAAAAATGTAAAAATGACCTTAGCTACAATTGATGAAAAAATTTTCTAAAGAATCGTGAATGCCCTATTTATAGTTTTTGTGGACCCAATATTAGGTGCCCAATATCAGAGGCCTTAGATTTGCATTTCATGGGGACATTCGGTATGAAAAATGAAGCTTTGTGATTGGTTGGAAGGTTTCATGTAGAGTCCAAAGTTTTGGGGGAAGTGAATACATATTTGGGCACCAGTAATGTTGGAAAATAAAATCATAGGAATTAAAAGTTGTGGAAGATGTAAGA